>MJUU01062579.1:53412-71958 GCA_002080025.1 Modiolus philippinarum
GTGCAAGAACCATGATAAATCCACCACCCGAGCGGATCATATGCAAGAGATGGCAGCCATTGTTTACTGAAATGCAGCAAAATATCAAAAACATGCTATTTTTGCAAGGTTTACCTGAAGATTTAAACGAGGACTCGTTCATCGACAGTAGATATCCGAGTTAAATTGTCATTGACGATCTCATGAGAGATGCTACCAGCAGTAAAGATGTGTGCGAGCTTTTCGTTGAGGAGAGTCATCATAGAAACATCAGCATAGCATGCATTATGCTTTCCAAATGCAAGGAGAATAGAACCATGAGTATCAACAGTCAATACATGGTCTTATTTAAGAATCCACGTGATTTAGTTGGGCCTGCCGTTTTTGCTAAACAGATGTATCCAAATAATCCAAAGAAGTTTATGTCCAAATACACAGAGGCCACTAAACGGCCTTTTGGCTATCTGTTTATAGCCTTGAAGCAAAATACACCAGAACAAGATAGATTAAAACTGATATATTTGAAAACGTTCCAGATTCTGAAAATATACGCTGCATGGCCTACCAAAATGGTATGACGGGTGGTAACATAAGTGAGGAATTGTCAGAGTCTCGTCAATTCGAAGACAAACGTCGAAGTGAGCAGACGTATTTGTCGGGGCACACACCACAAACAGAGGGCACACCGATTAACAAGAACTGCAACATGGAGAAAATGTCATCTTGTGAAGATTGCGGTTTATTATTTGAAAGTATTCAGGATCTGGCTAGACATATCAACCGCTTGTGTCCGGAAACTATAAATCTCAAGCGAAAAAGAGAAGATGATGAAAATGATCCCTCTTTAAAGAAACGTAAATTAGAAATAGAAGATGACGAGAATTTAGCCTTCTTGAAATTGGCAGAACTTGCCAGAAAAGCCAATGAGGAGTTATGGGTTTCTAAAGTTGATAAATACCCAAACGATGGTTTGGAAAAGGACGTAGCCGAACGCAAGGCTAACAACAAATTGAAGGATGAAGACATGAACCAATTAATGACCGAATATGGAAGTTTGCTTCAATATTTATTACAGCTTCAAAGTGGTAAAATACATTCAAAAGTCATGACACTGTTAGAAAATTGATCAACGAAGGAACTGACTATAAAAAAGCCATTAAAATGGCCATACGAAAATATAAACATTATCTTGAAAGTTATATGGACGAAATAATGGAGGATGGTGAGGACAGCGAAAGCGATGAAAGTGAGAACAGTGAAGATCGGGAAATTGAGGAAGAAAGTGACGACGAGGAAGAAGACAGAGATGATGGTGGAGAGTAATATATAAAGTAAGGTAAATCGAAATATTTCATTGAATTTGAAACCTTCATAGGGTACACATGGCTATATGGGAGCGGTATTTGAAAAGAATTTATTACGATCCATCAAGTCCAGCTAGTTTTGCCGGTCCAGACAAATTGTATAGATTCGTTCGAAAAGACGGAAAATTTGTACTTAGTAAATATAAAATTCGTAAATGGTTACAACGACAAGAACCTTACAGTCTTCAAAGACCATTTAAAAGAATATTTAAAAGGAAAAGAGTCATTGTGACGGGAATAGATGATCAGTGGGAAGCTGACTTAATAGACATGACCAAGTTTGCAAAATTCAACCATGGTTTCGACTAAATATTGGTTGTCATCGATATCTTCTCTAAATATGTCTGGCTTAGATCACTGAAGGATAAGAAAGGCGAAACCGTTGCAAGAAGCTTGAAAGGAATATTATCCGAAGGAAGATCACCTAATAGAATAAGAACAGACAAGGGTCAAGAATTTAGATCACGATCTGTAGGCGCACTGTTGAAACGAAGAATATTCAACATTTGTTTGCACAAAACACCGAAATCAAAGCCAACTATACAGAGAGAGCGTGATTAAAACAATAAAATCAAGGATATGTAGATATTTTACTCATAAACAATCTTACTCTTATGTGGATGATCTCCAGAAATTTGAAAACAGTTATAATGAGACATATCACAGGACAATAGGCAAAAGAAAAGAAACTTATCTATGGTGGAAGCTGTACTGGCTTAAAGATATAATACAAAGCAAATCTAAGAAAATTCGGTAACCAATCCGTTTCAAAATAGGAGATAAAGTTAGAATTACGTATATCAGGAATCCGTTTACCAGGGAATACGATGAAAAGTGGACTAGTGAGATATTTGTTATCTCTCAACGCATTCTTCGTGGTGGATTACCGGTTTACCGACTTGAAGACTTCAACAACGAAGAAATAAAAGGAACATTCTACCAATAAGAATTATAGAAGGTAGAAGTACGAGGCGATGACTTGTGGAAAGTTGAGAAAATTTTAAAAACAAGAGGCAAGGGACGTAACAAACAATATTTTGTAAAATGGTTGCATTGGCCGAAGAAATTCAACTCATGGATACCCGCTCGCGATGTAAATAATCTTTGATTTGTTAAATTTTTAAGAGAGTGAACTTTCCTGGAAAGGCTTACTTCAGGTCTCGACAGTTTACGCCCCTGCACGAAAGATAGCATACTGTTGGCCCTTTCGTGAGGATGAACATACTGCTGGGTGGTAGATGACTCTCTATTTTCATTTATCTAGATGTATAAATGGTTAAGGATAATTTTAAGTCAATTGTAAAGACAGCGTAGGGTGGATACCCGACCTATGCCTGTCTATATTGACGGGGATAATAAATGTATACTATATATAGAGTCTTTGTTATTTATTTCTGAATATCTCAATACTATATGAGATACATCACAATGAGATAAAACAATTAAATACATACATAATTACTACTATCAAATACATACCCAATTCAGCAATCATAATAAAATATTAGACGGGGACAGACATTAAAATTAAAACATCGGGGGGGGGGGTCTAACCAACGACAGAAAAGAAAACATAAAACATAATACACAAATACATACCAAATATACCCCTTAAAACTAGATATGCTTGCTGCAGGTGCACTCAATTAAAAATACACATTTAATTAAAAAACTAATCAACACCACTTAATTAATTAGACATAAATTAATTACTAAATGACGTCATAGGGTATCCTCAAAAGATATCCTCACAGGTATCTTCTTCCATAGGATTAATATTAGGGGAAATGCGCCAGAAACCTGGTTTTCTCCACTACTAATGAGGAAAAAATAAAACCAGGCAATGTCTGCCCACAAATATTTGTCATTAAGTAGCCCGACGAAAGACAATAATAAGGACAAAAACAGCATCGATAGACAACACGAGGCACATCGAAATAGATGTAAGCAAACCTTGCAGTGTAACTCGGTTGAAAGGGCAAAAATTGTCGTGTTAATGAAAGGAAGATAACAGGAAACACCTACAATGGCCGAACATTACAATCACATGTCACAATCAACCAGGGAACTGCACACGAAAAACAATAACATGACAAAAGACAAACATATATAACGATAGGAACTCGGGATAGCTGGACTTGGTACCGGCACTGGCAATAGCCAGTGGTAGGGTTTAACCGGTTTATGGGTACCCAAACCTCCCCTTTCTCTATCCCGGTTCCCTATAGTATAATAAACATACAAGTAAAACCCAATACAGGTAGACCACTAACTCTAAGACCACAATCTTGAAAAGGAAAGAAAAGACAAAACGTGTGTACAGATTATAACATTTTGGTAAAGACAATGAAAATATTGAACAGACAAATTGAAAAAAATAAATGAATTAGTAAACGTATGAGAAATTCTCACACGAACAAACACGCCATATTTGTAAGAGCATACAGAGTCTTCTATCAAATTATCATAACTTGCATTGGCTCAAGTTTCCTTGTAGGACTTGGGTTGATGGATATTATTAAACCTATGTGTTTTGTAAAATCATCTCCCTCTGTTTATATCAACCAAAACAATGGAAAAAAAAGATATTTTCTTTAGCAAATCATTTCGTAGCAACCGATCCTATATTTGTTTAAATTGAAGATTTGGTTTGTTTGTTAAGTTATTTCTAAAGTTTTATTTGTTCTGCCATTTTGATTGCAATTTGATTTAGAACCATCTTATTGTAAAGCCGAAAAGAGGCTTAACCACTACCCCCGTATTTCCTATTTACATTTTCATTTTTACCTATCTTTTCATCACGTATCCCCTTTTTGTATGTCAGACATACATCTAGAAATGGAATACAAGATTATTTGAAAAGTATGGTTTGAAATAATCTAATTAAGGTTTCGTGGAAGTGACATTGATGTAAAGAATTGATCTCAATATGAAAAATCTGGGGTTTTATCAATCTAAAGTACAAGACGCATGTAAAATATAAATGATCAAAATAATAAAACGAATTAAATGAATACTAGAACCAAAAATAAAAGTTTCATAATTTCCTGATGTCATTCCATTGTAATCATTTTGAATCACTTAAACAAGGAAATAAATTTATTCAAACTTGATTTACGTTTATTTCTTCATATTAAAATGCAACATTTTATCGAATTTTCACTTTCGCTAATCATTTTGCCGGTTTTTATTCATAATTTAGTTTTCTGGAGTGTTACTCGTGCTGTAGAAACTAGAACTGACAAACCCGGTTACTGTGAGTGAGTACAGTTTAAATGCTTTTTGAACTTCAAGGAGTAATTGTTTTATTCTGTATATGAAAATTCAGATTAGAATACTGCTGAAATGCAGAAACCTAAATATATATCACTAATATAAATAACAAAATACCGAAGTTACTGTTAATTTATTTTCTGCATATGCGCTTTTCGACAAGTTGTCTCAACATTGCAGATAAAACCAAAATGTCATTCTCTTGGGAAGAAAATATTTGCAAATGCTTTGTCTTTTGCCACTCGTTTTGCATTTCCATTGGCCGATTTTTTTTTCATATGAACAGATATTGACTTCCATTTGCGCCGATGTTTTCTTTCACTTCTGTCGATTTATTACAGGCGAATAACGAGTAAATTAAATTTATTTCTATGTACGCATGTTCTCATATTATTTTTATGTTATATTTATGTATAAGGGAGAAAACTTCATAAGTTGGTAAAACATGTGTCTATTCCCATTTGTTTATTTGACAAAATAAATATGCTTAAATCTAAACGAGTATGTTCTTGTATGTTTTCAAATCTATCGTTTGTAGGAACCTTGTAAATGATGCAGATATGTTATCTTCCATTTTATTAATATTCAAAATATAAAGATTGTGAATTGTTTATCAGTTGAAGGGAATGTTTATAAATACTTCTTATAAGAATTGTTTATAGGATATTCATAGTAAAGTATTGGATCCCTAAAAATTAAGGAAGACACGATATTTTGCGTAATGTATAACTGAGGGTAATAACAAAATTAACGAACAGAATTATCAAGAAATCCAAAGGGCAAAAAGACAAAGCTGGTGAAAATTGAATTGGAAGAATGCATCCATCACTATTCTAATAAGAACTTTTCTTAGAACTACTTTATAAAATCTTTCTAATTTGCGTTGTATTGCTTTATTTTTTTCTTTATCAATATGTTCGTTTCTGTCCGCGGTCAAATGTATAACGTTAACAAATCTATTAGAAAATGGAGTTCTTATATAATACAATTGTAAAATTAAGGGGGTAGACCTGGGGAAGCCTAAAATTTTCCACTAGTTTAATTTTCTTAATATTTTCTGTATTAAAACTATACATGTTCATGTCGACTTTCAGCAATTTTCAACAATTTTTACAGTCCCGTTTTATGTCTAGTGGTCATCAAAGATACCCTGTTTCCTAATATTATTTGGTCCGTTCAGGACTTGATTGTGGTGTATAAAATTGACTCTAATTAAATTGTTATTTGATTTAAAATTATTTCAAATGCAAAATTCTGTAGTTTAGACATGTGTGAAAGTAAGCATGAATAATGATGGTAAATTTAACTAGTTTGAACTGAAATACATGGGTGTTTTGAATGATATAGGCTGAAATTTTTACTCTGCTTTGATCACTGTTAAACACTTCTTGTAAGAAATTCTGTCGTTTAATTTTCACCAAAAACTGAGAATAGAAAGAAAACTAGTACATGTAAGAAATATTAAAATTTTAGAAAATTCTACCGTCCCAATTTTTCTTAATTAAGAATAAAGTGGGTAAAAATCAATAAAATTGCTGAATCTGTGCTATAAATTACCTCCCTTGGAAGAAATCCGACTTTTACAAATTGTTATTGTCTTTGGACAGCATTGCAAAAATGTCAAGTAAAATGCATTCATTTTAAATAATTGGATGTTAGGTATTTGTTTTCATGATAAAATTAATATTTATTTGCTGTGTGGAATTTTTTTTTACAATCTTAAAATTTTGATAATACCTATTGTAATGATTCTATTTGTTTGTGTAAGTATTAAAAAAGTGAAAAACAGAGTTATCTCCTCCTACCCCAGGTCTACCCCCTTAAGTGAAATACTCAAGAAGTTTGGGCATAAATTTGTTTCTTATTTTCAATACTGAACACAGCAAATTTACGAGTCATGTAAGAATGATGGTTAAATCGATGGAAGACTTACAATTTGCACTTGAAAAGTTTTATAGATATAGCAAGTCCAAGTACAAAGTCCGGCAGTCCCGAGTTCCTATCGTTGTATACGTTTTTCTTGTGTTTTTTCATGTGCAGTTCCTTGGTACATTGTGACATGTTACTATGTTTTTCGGCCATTGTAGGTGTCCTGTTATCTTTGTATTCTATAGCAAATTATTGATTGAAAAAGTTAGCAGTAAACACCTACAAGACAAAAAATTAGAATTTCAGGCAATGATTAGATGAATAATCATTACCTGAAATTCAAGTGAATTACAGATCAACAGCAGATAGTACGAGAATATTTTTGTCAAGAATTTCACCAACATATTTACAACCTTCGAAACCACAATATTCATTCTTTCGACCAAAATTATCATTCCAACACCTCTCAAAAATATTAATGAGTACATTAACAAACTCATTCGTCATATGCGTGTGTACTTTTCCAGTCTGTGCCAAAAACTTTTTCATTCACTAGCCCGAAGGGGCTAGTAAGGTCCTGTGTTGTACTAGCCTGAACTCAATTTCACTAGCCCTTATAGAAGATTCTTTGTTATCAAGGTACAATTTTAACTAGCCCACCGGGCTAGTGACTTCATTCAAATTTTTACTAGCCCGAGACTGATTTTACTAGTTTCGGGCATAGGGCTAGTGGCTAAAGGCACAGACTGCTTTTCATCCAGCTCTCAAACAGCATCAAACAAACAAACAACCAACCAACTTCTTAAAACGAGAAAATATATTGATGTAAGATCTCAACAACAAAATTTCCACTCCACCATTTTTTCTTTACCATGACCACCAAATTACCCAAAACACTATCCCCCTCCCCAAAAGAATAGTAATATGAACACATGTGCAGATGTATGCGACTCAGCAGCCCTTTTCCCCAAAATATATGATAAAAAATAGTCGTAAGTCTAACATTTCTTATTTACTTATGATTAAAATTCATCGTAAGAATTTTTGTGAAAAGGGCTGCTGACCTCTTATGTGTGCAGAGTTATACAACGCGTACATATCATCAACGTTCATCAATATCATGACAAAAATGTAAACAAGGAAGTCCTTCGGTAAAAGGTAAAACTGAGTTTCTTTTTTCAGTATTTCGACAACCGAATAAAACCTTATTATAATACGTTTCTTTCGTCTTTATTAGAAATTGTGTAAATAGCAATTAATGTTGAGTTACTTTCGGATGCTACCGCAATGTAAGAGGGGTTTGGGGCACATAAAACTGGTTTCATCCATCAGTTACCTTGAAATGCCATTACCAAGTCAACCATTTCGGTAGACATTTTTTTCGGTGGTTCCCACCTGCTACGTCATTCTGCCTCATGAACTTTGGTTCTTTATAATTCTGTTCATTAATTTTGTTATTAGCCCAATTTACCATAAATTGACTCAAACATATATATATTTCACAATGTTTTGTTACTTAACACGATTGTATCTGATACGTGATCTTCGATATAGAAGCTCTTTTGTGTTTAATGACATAAACAGGGGGAAGAGCTGGTACCCAATTTCATTCCTGTCGGGTTCACGCTTACACTCATTCAGGTAGCTGAAAGATACTGCTGCTCTATCCGGGTACTTAAAATATGAAAATAGAATCGTATTTATTCACCCGAAAGTTCCATATTGATTTTTCCCAATTACAGGGATGATGGATGGAAAGTTTGTTGTAACAACTACTTCAAAGTGAATCAAGAGTGTGTTGGTAAGTAATTTTAGTTTTTTCCCTCCAGTTTAGTTTTTAAGATACTACTTTGACATGTTAAGATAAAAGTTTGATTTTCGAAGATTAAAATGTAAGTCATCGTGATAAAAAATTGAATTTTATAAATACGTTATGTCTGTTCGAAAAAAACCTGCATTTTGAAATGTCAACATAGTTATCTTTATTCATTAGAATTCAATTCCTTTTTGCGTTTGTAAAATGTTTTGATGGAAACTTAGCGAAAAAAAAATGATAAGATTTGCGTTGTTAAGTTTTATTTTTCAAGAGAGTTTCGTAAATTCAACGGGTAATCAAGAAACTGCTCTCATATTTTCTGAAAATCATATGCAATATCAAAATTGTTATAAATTTCTAATAAATGGACAATGGTTAACAATTTTCGCAGTTATTCTTTTTTAAAAATGCGATAATCTGCACATTTACTTGAGGGTTCTATTTCAGGGCCAAACGTCCCAAAATAATTCATTTACAGCAGTAACTTAATTGTAATATTAATTGTAATATGAGTTTTCAAAATATAATATTATATCTTGAGTCTGATTTAGAAGTAATTACATCATTAAGGACAATTTCCTTGCCCGATTTAATTATCTAAAGCCTAGACAAAAGTTGTTCTAAAAGGTGTTGTTTCAAATTTTGGTATGCTGCATGCTGAGGTTCCCCATGGGTCCGTGCTGGGTCTATTGCCATTTTTGGTCTATGTTAATGACATAGCTGACGATCTCATAGGCTTATGTAGACTATTTGCAGATGACACGTCAGTCGGTCATTGTGCTCCTGATAGTGTAACTTTGAATGCTTTGGTTAATCACGACTTAATACATCGGCAAACGAATACCGAAGCAAGAAAAGGAAAGGGGAAATTCTAAAATCATAAATCCAACATCACGGCAATTCACAGCAACACGAATTGAGACAGTATGACAAAGACAAAACAAATAAACAAAAATGAACAAGAACGCCACAAAACTAAAGCACTAGCAGTGTGAACCACTATAAAAACTGAGGTATCATCAGGTGCTCCGGAAGTGTAAGCATGATCTGCTCCACGCGTGGCATCCGTCACACTGCCAGTGAAAAGTCCGGCAGTCGGTGTTAGTCAGTCCGGTAACAAACTCTGGTTCTACCCCAAAGATATCTGTTCTCATTTGTGAAACAGAAACATTGTAATCTTTCAAAATGGTCTGAAACATGGCTGGTTCAAATGAACCCTGATAAAACTGATATAATGGTGTTGAGACAGAAATACTGATTTTTCGTTTACTTTTAATGGCACACTCATTAGTAGTATAGGGGCACCGTTCAATTAGCATTTGCGGTGGATCCATTGCCATAGGAACACGAAATGTTCCGACAGAACACGAAGTGTTCCGATAGAACACGAAGTGTTTTCGATCTCTCCGTCATATACTATTGTTCGGCGGAGCCGGTAGAGCGTTGCCATGGGAACACAAAGTGTTGTCGATACCTGCGCCAGTCCTACAACTTTGTTTATTTCAATAAACCTGTTTTTCCCTAATTAAAATAATCTTACCTTATTTGTGAAATCCATTTCCGTAAATTCCTCAATGATTTGTCACATTCCATGTATGAAACCTATCATTTGCTTTAATCCATTTCATCAAATAATCCGCTTTGCAAAAGCTTGAAATGTACACTGATTGTTGACATTATGCATTCTGTAAGCCCATAGCCATGAGAGATGATTATTTTTAACATCTTCACAAAACCATGAACCTAAATAACACATTTTCCCCTCATAACCATGAAGTTTTTTCATTCATATCTAAAAACAATATGTCAAAAACAGGAATTCATATGTGTTGTTTTTTTTGTTTGTTGTTGTTCAACATCATATAAATTTCCGGTTCAAAATCAATTTGCGCTGCATTTCTTATGAATTTTATGTATTGTTGTTGTGCAGCGTCATATCAACTTCCTTTTTAGGAATCGATTCCCGCGGATTATAAATTTGGTTAATAAATGGCAAATACAAATAAATATACTGTAAACCAACTTATTTTCGCGGATACTTTATTTCGCGTTTTGTCCCTTCTGTTGAAGTTCGTGGAGACTAATTTCTATTTTTGTTAATGCATTTATATAAGGATAAGAACTATTCACGGCGATTTATTTTCGCGATATTTTCACGCACGCGAAAGTCGCGAAAATAAATCGCTCGCAAAATAAGTTGGTTTACAGTACTTTTGGCACATGTTTGACCAAATCCCATTAAATTTCAAACTATCTTAATGAAATGAACTGTTAAACATAAATTCTATAGTGAACATTCGTTGTTGATATAAAAAACGCGCGTCCCGATGCTATCGTTATGAATGTGATCCCATTGTTGACGTGAAATAAACAATGAATTGTGATGAATGACGTGAAATAAACAATTTTGGGGTATAAAAGGGAGTCATTTGGAAACTTAGCGTCAGTTGTTTTAAGCAAGAAGATTGTGAAGAATACAGAAGATTGTGCAGAATACAGAAGAAGTAAACAAAGTAAGTCATTTTATTCTTACCTTTTATTGTCCCAACATCCGTACTTCCCCCCAAAAAGAGTTGATACACGTCCAACTGGTCCTAGAATCCAAGAAGTTCAGTCTTTTGATTAATTCACACTCGTATTGCCCCATCCATTCCTGTAATCCTTAAGAAGTTCAGGCTTTTGATTAATTCACACTCGTATTGCCCCATCCAGGTCTGTAAGAAGTTCAGTCTTTTGATTGGTTCACACTCGTATTGTCCCATCCAGACCTGTAATCCTTAAGAAGTTTAGTCTTTTGATTAATTCACGCTCGTATTGCCCCATCCAGACCTGTAATCCTTAAGAAGTTCAGTCTTTTGATTAATTCACACTCGTATTGCCCCATCCAGGCCTGAAATCCTTAAGAAGTTCAGTCTTTTGATTAATTCACACTCGTATTGCCCCATCCAGGTCTGTAAGAAGTTCAGTCTTTTGATTAATTCACACTCGTATTGCCCCATCCAGGTCTGTAAGAAGTTCAGTCTTTTGGTTAATTCACACTCGTATTGCCCCATCCAGGCCTGTAATCCTTAAGAAGTTCAGTCTTTTGATTAATTAACACTCGTATTGCCCCATCCAGGCCTGTAATCCTTAAGAAGTTCAGTATTTTGATTAATTCACACTCGTATTGCCCCATCCAGGTCTGTAAGAAGTT
Source organism: Modiolus philippinarum (assembly GCA_002080025.1). Taxonomy (NCBI): domain Eukaryota; kingdom Metazoa; phylum Mollusca; class Bivalvia; order Mytilida; family Modiolidae; genus Modiolus; species Modiolus philippinarum. The sequence continues at coordinate 64,907 of MJUU01062579.1, forward strand.
CAGTCTTTTGATTAATCTCACTCGTACTACCCTTTGTCGGAATGTTAGGTCGTGGATTTTACATGAATATATGCCTAACGTTCCATGCGTACTCAACTTGTTTACATTGACGATCTATACGTTACAATAACGTGTCAATGGCGGTAACGTTGACGACGTGACGAAAGTTCGACACGCCTCAAGGCCTGTCATTCCTAAATTTTTAGCCGTATTTGTACTAGAATATCCGTCATACTCGTATTGCCCAACCAAAGCCTGACATCCTTAAACATTTTCAGACTAATCACAATCGAACCGCTGTATAAAAACGTATTTCTAAAATTTTGAATTAGTAGCGTGCTTGCATCTTCCTTGAATGTAAACAAACAACATTCTTTTTTAAAAATAGCATATTGATTTCCAGAAAGTCATTTGACCTACATAACCGTTTTCAGAAATCCTAACCGAATGAATTCTAGTTTCGATATTTGCAAAACTACTCCGGGTAGTATCATAGAGCAAATTTCACAGATTTTCATTGATTTTAAGAGCTTTCATGTAAAAAAACTTTAGATAAGATGCATGAATTGATAAATGATAATGACTTCTCAAGTTTTCGACGAACTACGAGCAGCCATTTTCCGTGTTTCGTGATTAGTATAGGAATAAAAGTAATTTTGGAGGAGTTTATCGATGTGTAAACGCGGCCGACTCACTCACAAACTAAATAAAGTCCGAAGTTTTCGGAAATTTTTATGAACGTTCTTTGGTGTTGGGACTCCCCTTTACCACCCCCTTCTAATCATTGTAAAATGTCGAACAACGCTACATCCACATATAAGTTCGTCAACAAAAACAAATTAAACTGGCAATCATATTTCAGATGTTTGAGGCTGTGCTCATTCAATCTGCATTATAGGTTCAGCTTTCCATAGTTTGCTTACATGTCACGTTATTTCAAATACTTTCGTCATGTATTGTCACTGAAAAATGATTCGTACTAATGCACGGATGTCTGAATATTTCACACGGTTATAAAGAAAACTGCCTACCTTAACAAACAACCAAATACCGAGGTTACTGTGAATTTACTTTCTGCATATGCGCATTTCGACAACCTATGTCTCTTCAGTGCAGATAGAATCTAAACGTTTGGAAGACCATATACTCAAAGATATTTAAAAACTGAAAGAGAACAAATAACCAATATGATCTAAATGTAAAGCCAAAATTAGCTAAGGACAGAGCTATGCATGAGGGAGATACTCCTTAGTTTTCAACAAAATTTACAAAAAATTAGATATTGTAAGGTTCCAAAAATGATCGGCTTTCGGGTCAGCACCGAAGTACTGACTACTGGGCTGGTGAATACCCTCGGGGACTAACAGTCCACCAGCAGTGGCATCGACCCAGTGGTAACATACAACCAAATACCTACCTTAACAAGTGTCGTCCATGGATTATGCACTTAGCAACTTGTTGCGTCACTTACGACGTTAAAAATGGGAAATAACTCGTTCAACGGAGCAGGACATGCTTACCCTTCCGGAGCACCTGATGTCACTCCCGGTTTTCATGGGAGTTCACACTATGAGTGCCTTAGTTCTTAATGTTATCTTTTTATTTCCGTGCATTGTAGCTGTCTCACGTCCTAGTTTTGTCTTTGTTTTATCTGTTACCGTTTTTGCCATGTCTTTGGACTTCGATTTTTGTAGGCATCGCTTCCCTTGTTCCTTCGGTATTCTACTGCCGTTGTTTCAACTTTATGTATGGAATATAATTAGCGTCATAAAAACAAATCGTTATAACTTTTGAATTCAAAAAGGTTAGCAGTTTCAATTTAATATGTGAACATTTATAATGAATCTCAATATATGTATAATAAACATAATCACGTAATGCGCATTGCGCATGCGCACTGAAAAATTAGCTGTAACAGATAAAAAGTCAGAATTTGACATATGGATAACAAAGCAAACACATACATAATATAGAAAAGTATAAAATTGCCATTGCGCATGCGCAATGGAAAATTGTCAGTAACGTGAAATATAAGAGTAAAAAGTTAAAATTTGACATATAGCTCTAATCATGTTAGACATTTTCAACATGGTAACGGTTGCTATGGATACTCGAAAAATAGCGGGAAAATTGATACATTGTTCAAAATGACTAAAAATGAAAGGAACACTGATTTTCAGAAAATGTTAAATGCTGAGTGCACATGTCCGTAAACTGTTGCAAACGTCCCTCTACTGTAGCACACGATCCTCTACTTTTGAACACGATCCTCTACTTTTGCACACGCCCCGTATGCAAAGGTGTCTTCTATCACGTCCGCGTCCACAGTTAAATCTTACTCAGTTTCATTCTGTCTATTTTACAGGACAAGATGTTCTCCTGCAGTATTTGCGGAAAAAAGTATACAGAAAAGTATACAGAGAAGACAAACTTGACACGTCACCAGAAGGCCCACCAATCAGATAAGAAGACTTACAACTATGGCGAGTGTGGGAAGACGTTTTCTAGAGCTGATGCCAGAAACAGGCACGAAGCCAGTCATCAATACCAGCTGTCATGCGACATCTGCGGCCAGATGTTTAACAGACCAGACATCCTGGCACGTCATCGTGCTCTTCATCAGAGACCAGATCCAAAAGAAAGACCAGCGATGAAGAGACCCCAACCTAGACCATCTGGACCACAGCCACCCAAAAAGCCAAAAACAGAGTCACCTCCACCTCACTCTCCACCACCATTACCAATTGATATACAGTTGCCAGAGGATGAAGACACCACAGTGCTCTACTTAAGAAACTGGAGATCCATCCGAAAAGAAGAGAATACAGGAAACCTCGTTCAGTATCGCTATAACTTCACGTTGAACAACATTACCGTGCCCACGTTTCCAGAAATGGTACATATTCCAGCAGCAGACCACAGCTTTCAAATTTAATCTGTCCTTTGGGTTTATACTACGCCACATCGAGACAGGAGAATTACGTTTCTATCATTCCAGCCAGAACAACGCCAGATTTTTTGAAGTACCTCATCTGATTAGAACAGTAGAAGAATTAGAGAAATTCATCGAGGAACTAACTCGTCAAGATATACTAGAATTCATCCGTCAGCAAAGCGATAGCACCAAATGGGTAGTCCATCTACTAACAAACGTCACGTTCTACATTAACAAACTCGTCCAACACCCGATTGGAGCCAGAGTCCATTTACCAGACTTTATTCTGAAAAACAGAGGAATAACAGCCTTAATTGGTGGCTCACACGGACCGTACGACGATAACCTCTGCTTCTTCCGGTGTTAAGCCGTGCATAGAGGATTTCCTGTGACAGATGTAGAGAGTCATGCGAAGATGTTTTTTCGTCAGTACCTTCAGCACCGTGGAATGGATGTCAAACAGTTTGAAGGTGTATCTTTAGACGACTTACTGTTAGTGGAAAGACTTTTCGGAATCAACGTATACGTCTATGACTTGCAACAACAGAAGAGGAAACTATCACAGCCAGATTAGTACGACGTTCACCATAAAATTACGAGAATACCATGAACCTGAACTTATACGAACGGCATTTCAGTTATATCAAAGACATGAAGAAATACAGTCACAGCTACCTGTGTTCTAAATGCGACAAATTATGGACCCATACAGGCATGTTACACCGACACGAGAAGACCTGTACCGGAGATGTCATTTACAAATATCCTGGTGGAGTATACCATACACAGTCTACGATTTTTGAATTACTAGAAGATGAGTCTATCGACGTTGCCACAACAGATCGATATTATCCATGTAGAGCTACCTATGACATCGAGGTCATGCTCAAGCCAACAGAGAAAAGACCATCAGAAAAAATTACCTGGACCAACCAACATGTCCTGCTGAGCGTATCTGTCTGCTCGAACGTTCCTGGCTTCATGCATCCCGTGTGCTTTGTCTCGGAGGCAAATTCTAGAAACACTGTTTAATCCTGTCTCAAGTATCTCTCCGAAATCAGTGAAGAAGCCTACAGCTTTTTGATGATGAAATATGAAGATGTATTCCAACAAATGCACGAACGCATTGACATTGATTTAGATGGCCTAGATGGTGGAGAAAGAGAACGTCAAGAAAAGAAACATTACCTATACAAATTACAACAGAAATTAGATAAGTATTTAAAAGAACTCCCTGTGGTAGGATTCAATTCTGGGAAATACGATTTCAACGCCATGAAGATCGACTTTTTTGCTGAATTGGTGAAGAATCAGAACATCAGTTATGTGGTCAAAAGAAACAACAACTTAATGTGCGTAAAAACAGAGACATTAAAATTCCTAGATATTACGAACTATCTAGCTCCAGAATTCAGCTATAGCCAGTTCCTGAAAGCATATGGGTGCACAGAAGAGAAAGGATTTTTTCCATATGAATGGATGACATCATTAGAGAAACTAAACGCTACAGAACTTCCTCATCACGATGCGTTCTTCAGTCATTTGAAAAACGCCAACATCTAAGAAGAAGAATACCAATGGTGCCAGAGTCTGGAACGATCATCAGATGTCTACCATGAAAGAGTTGCTGGTATGGTATAATAATAAAGACGTGGAGCCCATGTTGGAAACTATCCAGAAAATGTACGAATATTACCAACACAGAGAGTGGATATTTTTAAAGATGGTATTAGTGTACCAGGACTCATCCTGAAATATATGTTTCAAGACTTAGACAGTTACTTTACCGTTCCCAATGAGAAGAACAAAGATCTGTACCAGCTATTTAAGAACAACATCGTAGGAGGACCTAGCATTGTATTTCATCGATACCACGAGAGAGATTTAACGTATATCAGACCCACAGACAATGAAGATCCAAAATTATGTAGGAAGATCATCGGGTATGATGCCAACGCCCTCTATCTGTGGTGTATAATGCAGGAAATTGCACCGGACATTTTGTAAGAAGGAAGAGCGACACTGGGTTCCGGAGAGAAACACCAAGACGTTACGAACGCATGGCTGTCAATTGGCTGGAATTGGAAGCGGAGAAGACAGGATACCAGATGCGACACGAAGGGAACAATACACAGAAACTAATTGGAATCAGACGATTACCCGTCGATGGATATCTGAAAGAGACCAACACGGTGTTCGAGTTCCAGGAATGCTACTGGTTTGGGCACGATTGTCACTTAAAGAAGAAGGATGTCAAGACGATGGAACAGCGGTATAAAAAACACAAGAGAAAATACAATACATCAAGGACAATGGTTATAATGTGAAACAGATTTGGGAATGTGAATGGGAACAGATGAACAAAGAACAGCCAGAAATCAAAGCATTTGTAAAGAAGAGACAGAGGCCGTGTGATGGAGAGTTCAAGATGTCAGAAAAGTCTATTTATCAAGCCGTGCTGAAAGATAGGATCTTTGGAGTGGTAGAAGTCGATGTTGAAGTTCCCGACAACATGAAGGAGAAGTTTGAAGAGATGCCACCAGTATTAAAAAATGTACAGATTTCTAGAGAAGATATAGGTTACAACATGCGGATCTATGCCGAAGAACGGGGAATCATGTCACAACTCCGTAGAAGCCTTATTGGTAGCATGTTTGGTAAGAAGATCTTAATCATTACACCGCTGTTTAAATGGTATGTACAACATGTACTAAAAGTGACCAAGATTCACCAAGTGGTGGAATACACTCCATGTCGATGCTTTCAGAAATTCGAAGACCATGTGAGTACTGCTAGAAGAGCTGGTGATGCGGATACCAATAAGAGGATAGTAGCCGAGACCATGAAACTCTTCGGGAATTCGTCTTATGCAAAAACCCTCACCAACAAAGAACGCCACACAGATGTCGTCTATTGTCACCAACAGCAAGTCAGTAGATATCTTGTGGATCCATCTTTCCGTCGATGCAATCAGCTGGACTAAACTACATTTGAAATGGAAATGAGTAAAAAGACCATCCAACTCGATCTACCTTCTCAGATAGGATTTTTCGTCTACCAATATGGAAAACTGAGAATGCTAGAATTCTACTATGACTTCTTTGATGTCTTTTTGGACAGAAAGGACTTTCAATACTATGCTATGTACACACATAGTGCCTACATGGCACTTTCAGCCGAGACGTTAGAAGAAGTAATGAAGCCAGAGATGCGTCAGAGATATGAGTTGGAAAAGACCCAGTGGTTTCCCAGACAAGATTTTCCAGTCCATGCATGGAATGATCGCTTTATGTAGCAAAACGTATTACTGCTTTGGAGAAGAGGATAAATTCAGCTGTAAAGGAATAAGTAAAAGAACCAACCTAATAACTAAAGACAAATATATGGATGTATTGGTATCTAAAGACTCCGGTACTGGCATCAACAGAGGTTTCCGCACTGTCAACAATCAAGTATTTACCTACATGCAGGAGAGAAGTGGCTTCTCCTACTTTTACCCTAAACGTCGTGTATTGGCTGATGGAGTATCCACCATACCACTGGACATATGATCACAAAATTTGAAAAAAATAAAAATAATGCAGCCTATCCTTCGGGATGGCCGGTCACAAGCCTGGATAAATGCAGAGTGGCTTTTTAAAAAGGGTTCAAAGTTGAATAGGATGGTTAAAGTTCCAGAATGGTTGAAGTTCCAGAATGTTTAAGATTTCCAGAATGGTAAGAGTTCCAGAATGGTTAAAAATCCAAAATGGCAAGAATTCCAAAAATGGCAAGAGTTCCAGAATGGTTAGAGTTCAAGAATGGTTAGAGTTCCAAAATACCAAGAGTTCCAAAATGGTTAGAGTTCCCGAAAAGGTAACTATTAATTCTCTATTTGAACCTTAATCTTCTTTATGGTTTCCCATGATTACCAAAAATGGATATAAAAGGAGTTGCACATAAATAATATAGTAAATGAGATACTTGAGCGCAACCTTATTTAATTAACTACTACAAATTTTAACCCCCTAAAAAAACCTCAAAAGACCTAAAAATGAAATAAGTTTTATCAAAAACGCAAAAACAGCATAAAAAACTCTATATTTTTTTGACCCTCAAAAAAAAAAAAAAAAAAAAA
>MJUU01062580.1:1032-36520 GCA_002080025.1 Modiolus philippinarum
GTAACGTCCCCATTACTTCCTTTTCTTCTATTGTTTCTAGTTTACAATTATGTTGTTTCATTTTTTTTCATTTTTTCCCGTTTTCTTTAAAGTAATGCTCGTAAATGAATTTGCCTTTACATGGCCGATCAGAAATGTCGCACACCGTAATGTTGCTTGGCTTGTCAGGAGAAGGTGATAATTTAGGTGATTGTTTTTGTCTTGAATATAGTGTCATGCTGGCTTTTGTAGTGTTGGTATAGGTATTTTTCTGAACTATACCATCTGTCACATATATCACATTGTACGGTAATATGTATTCCTCTAAATTCACTTGTTGTCTCTTTAGTAGATGAAGAAGGGATTGGTTTGTCTTTGTATTTCTTACACATAGCCATGTGTTTTTTTTCAATTCATAAAAGTGTACTATTTTGTCACAATAAAAACACCTTACTGCTTTCTTAGCCTCTAGCGCTCTGAGATCCTCCACTGTATTTGGTTTATTTATTTCTTTCGTTCATTTTGAACCATCTTTTTCTTTAATCGACATCTTTTGGCGAAATGTCTGTTGATTAATTTTCTACTTTTTAGCTTTAAAATTTCTTCTTCTGTAAGCTGTAAAAACATATTTACAAAGATTTTATTTCTTAGATTTTTCAACACATGAATTTTGAATTTCGAATTTCGTTATAGATGTTTAGAATATAAAACATGACAAAAGAGGATAAAAAGGAAAAAATATGTTTGCTTCTAGAAAATTGCAATATCGACATTCTAGAAAATTTTAGCAAAAATATGTGTCAGAAATACTGATGATCGAATCTATCCCGAGTCAAACAGATTAATTGTGTTTACATTTAACGTCATAACGCCTTTAAAGAAAATGTTTTAAAATATTATTCTAAAGTAATTTTTTTATCATTTAAAAAACCTTATTCACTCATCAGTCTGTAAATATTTTAACGATAAACAATCTCATTTCCCCTTTGTTTTTACTGTAATCTGAATGTAGGGTACACAATTGTTTTAACATGTTTTAGAAATGTTATTAGTGTCGAGCTACATACCGAATAACCAAAGTTTTCATGTCTAATTTCTCTTCAGACACAAAATAAATATTAAAAAGCCAAAGTCTTAGATTTGCAGGAAAAGTTAGTTGAGGATCTAAGATTTCTTATTTTCGTAGGTAAAGAGAGATAAAATGTTGACATGCTCAGTTAACATTTGTCAAATTAAAAACGGCACAGTTCTCTTAGGTAGATAGACAGTAATATTCATATCCATGAGATTTTGCTATAACTCCGCACAATTGAAGAGCCAATTATACTTAATTTGTAATAAAAAGTATGGGTCACCATGCTTGCCTTTTCTCGAATTGAGATAAAAGTTTGCTTATTCATAGAATGCACGGGGAAAATGTGGAAAAGCAATTTTAAGCTTAATAGAAATGAGTTTTCTATCCATGAGAATTTTATGTAATTTTGTGTATAGATAGTTTTTGATGTGATTTATTCGTTACATTTAAAAAAATGTATATGTCACCACGCTTTTTACGGAGATATTTTACAGTCTCCGGCTTAATCCCTATTTACGGGAGAAGGGAGTTAATTCGCGGCATATTAAATGAAATATGACGTTTCACATTTGTCATTCAATTATGACGTCACAAAGGAGAAGCCGTCAAATTACTGTTCCGGCCCGAAAATCAAACCTATTCTGCATCTTTATTTTTCAAATGCGCGATTGAATGACGCAGCGCAACAGTGTCTATCGATCCTAATAGAAATCTCAGAATTTTCTTGTTTTGGGATATTTTGTAGTTCTTAACTTATATGTTCAAAAATAAACTAAAAATGGTATGTCACCGATTATCTTGATTTGTTAATGTATCAGGCTTTGAAAAACAGGTCTTTTTCGGTATTTTCAGCAATATTTAGGTACCTATAATTTGATTTTCAGGGGGCCTGGGATTTTTACTCGAGCCGGGAAATTTTTTTGGCCAGATTATTTTTTTTCCGCTGTACACTATGCTAGGAAATTTTGTTGAGCCGGGCTTTTTTTCTGATGGACAAAGTCAGAGCCAGATAATTTTTTCCAACCAAGGTGCTGGTCAGAAATTTTATTGGGGCAAAAATCGGGGCCAGAAATTTTTTCTCTAAAAAATACCAGAGTTTGTCTCTACTGCAGTGTTGAGTCCGTGAAAAGATTCCCCGAGCGAGAGATTTATGCTCCATATATATTATTTTTGGTGTTCTTTAGAGAATCTCTAATATGGATATACTATCATACTTGTAATTTTGGAGATGGCAATATCGACAAAACTTATAGCTATATTTTAGTGTAGTTGGAGTCTATCAATCGAAAGATGAGGTGTATAAAAGTTGTTTGAGAACAAATAACCAGAAAAATCTAAATAAAGTTGAAGATCAGATTAGGACCGATCTTTGAACTAGGGATATACTTATTGGTTTAAATAAATAGTTTTTTTTCCCAATCCAATCGGTTTTAGAACTACTTGGTTGGTGAACACGTTCGGGGCATATAGCTAACCAACAGACCCATCGAAGCAGTAGAAATAAATCACTTAAAACAAAAAATCTGTAAATTCAGTTTCTTCAGACGGCGATTGCTACATTGGTACAGATCAAATTTAGAAAAAAACGAAAGATGTTAAAAGCTGACGTAGAACAAATTACCAAAAGGAACCACATGTTAGTGTATAGAAGTGAAACTGGTCCATTTTCTCCCAGAAAACAGAATTCATTAATTTTCAACTAAAGTTATTAAATCAGTAAACTACCTTTCCTTTGGTATTCAAAACTCATAGTCCCTCACCCTTCATTTATTTCTTCTTCTATTTTCTGAAAGTGTTCTGGTACTGAAAAAACTGAAAATAAATCACTAACTAATAAGTCAGAGAAGGAATCAACGACATTCTTAGTAGAATCGATGAAAAATTTGTTCCTGATCTGTACCTGTTTAAAATATTATTGAAGATGAAAACATTATGTTGTACAAAGCAGTCTGTGTGTATATATTCGATGTTTTACTGACGAGACAATTTCCAGTCTAAAATAAGCAATAAGGGTCTATGGAGTAATTCATATACATGTATGTTGTTTATTTAACTTGTGTTGATTTGAAAATGAAATTCGTGTTTTTTGGACTTTAAAGTCATCAACTTGATGAGATTGTTTAAAATTTTATTATGCAATACGAAAAGGATTCTGGCTGTTGTTCAGAATAATAACCTTGGCCATAGTAATGTGTGGCTTTTCTATTGCCTATTTATATGTAAAAACCTGTGAGTAATCTTTCCAAAGATCAAGGAAAACTAAAATACTTAATCAAAGAAGATATTTGGAACTCCTTATGTTTTTACAAATTAATCATATACAAATCTGAAAAATAAACTGACAATTTTGGATAAGATGAATTGATAAAAACATTCATTTAATTTTTGGAATATATTTTCTTTGAAATAATAGTCAAATTAAGTTGACTGGTAGTATCATATTTTTCTAATGAATCGACATAGTTTTGAAAAGTGTGCAAATTTTTGAATATGAATAAAAAGTTTTCTTTTTACACACCACTTTTCAACTTTTACAAATGTTTTAAAAGCAAGGAGGTGGAGACCTTTTCTGATAATATGTTTTGGCCTTTTTTAGCTGGTTGCTAAATGTGTTTGGTGAAATAAATCATTTGTGAACTGTTTTTGGAGAATTTGGTGTTTTCTGTTCTGTTAAGTAAGTGAGAACCGAACCGTCAATCTAAAAGCGAACAATCCAAGGACAATGGCAACACCAGAAACAAAAAAGGCAGAAAAAAAACAAAAACACAACATGGGTACAACACAGAAAAAGAAAAATGAAGACACTCCCACACAAAGATGAACAACACGGACCCAATATAAAACCATGGGTGAGATCAGGTGCACCGGTAGAGTCAGCATCTCCTGCTTCTTATAAGACACCCGCCGTGTTGGACATGTCAAATCCGGTAGTAAAGTCAAATTCGGTAGAGGAAACAACAATTAAGCTTTAAAGGGAAAGATCTGTTGTCATGTGGGAAACAGATATCCCATAGCGGTCCACAAGATGATGATGTCGACCGTAAAACTTCTGCAGGGATGACTTCAAGTTTTGGGTAACGTACCCTTGTTGAAGTAGCCTATTTGTGAGCAACCGGGCTCTATCAAGGAAGTCATTGTATCGAACACAGGCTCTTGAATAGCGAATGAGCTGGGAGATGTAAACTCCATATGCCGGCGCTTTTGGGATGTTGCTACAAAGAAAAGGGAAGTTTACTATTGGAAAGGTGAAGTCATCGCGTTTGTCGTACAGCTGAGTTTGAAGTCTCCCTCTGTTGTCAATTTCAAGGTGAAGGTCAAGGAACGAGGCTGATGTAGAATTGTCTGTGGTATTCTTAATTTCGAGCTCTTTTGGATAGATCAAATGAAGAAAATCACCAAAGCGAGGGTTGTTTAGCGACAAAATATTAAATTCTACTTCTAAAGGGAAATAAAAAGCTCCTCGCGATTACTGTTAATGGGGTGACCTTTTTTCTGTTGAGCATGTTTTGAGCATTTTCAGCTGGTTGTATATAATGTTTTGTGGAAAATTAAGGATTTTAAGCCTGTAAATGAAACCATTCTTGTACATAGAATTATATTACTTATTTTACTATTTTGTATTTTTATTTCCTCTCTATTTTTTCTAATACATCTGACTGTTTGTCATGTTTTTGTCTGACTCATTATTATTTAATAGAAAGGATATTCGGAAGACCATTCTACTGTTTGTCGGTGTACATGTTGTAATATTACGCACTACCACTAAGACAAGAAGCAGATAAACTGGAGTTAAACTGAGGATTGTGTTGGGTTCGTGATTGAGGTATGCATGATTTTTCATTGATGAAAGTCTTATGCTTCCAAAGAGGAATAAGGTGACACATTTTCTGTGCATTTTTTGTTTTTATTAAATACGGCCTCGTTTGAACATTACTTCATCTCAATACATTCGTTCATAAATATTTTTTCTTCATTTCTTGTTCATTTCATAATGTTTTTCTAAAATTGTAGAGAAAACGGGTACAAATTGGGCCTTATATAATATATACATTCTATTAGATACATCTTGAAGAAAAATACATTTGAAAAGGGAGACAATGATCAAAACTGTAATGGTTGCGACTTTAATTTATGCCGGGATCAACTGACACATGCGTGATTTTTTCATTCTTGAAAATCTTTAAATTACAAAGCAGAATAAAATGGCCTGTTGTTCCATGGTTTTGTGTTCTATATATGAATTCGTGTTTGAAGAATTTTATTCAATCATTTTTTTAATTTATTTTTGTTGCATTATTTTTGTTATTTCTGTCTTTTGATAATGCTTTTTAGAATGACAAGAGAAAATGGGATAAAATGACTTTGATATATTTTCAATAATTTGAATGTCTGTAAGAGAAATAGACCGAAGCACAGAAAACAAATGATGTAATTTTTTCAATTCATATTTAATTTTATAAAGAACAATTCATGGATGCATTTTAATCCATCTCTATAGATCTATTCTATCAAAAAGAAACTAGAAATATAAGGAAGTTTGTCATTTTCCGACTTTAACTTCCCTGTCATATGCATTTCTGGTTCTTGTAAACTGACGGATGCCTAAATCCATTTTCTATAGGTTTGTTGATCAAAATGCATCTGATTTTCCGGTCGACTTATAGCATGATTGTAATTGTGTATGGCTGCAAAAGATTTTGAAGATAAATTTTATTTCCTTTATTTAAAGTGGACTTATGATTTCAGGAAAAATGCATGGGAAGGTCGCACTGCTTTCACTGCAATAAGTAAATGATGCTTAAAATTTCATTAACAAATACAGGTTAATATGTAGATATTATGTGCAAGAAGAAGTGTGAAAGTAGATAAACATTCAGGATGTAGGGTTCGGGATAGAACCAATACACATCAAAATGTCCTAAAAATGTTATTTTCGTTTCACTTTTAGAAGCACATTTTCATTGCATATTTTATTAGATTTCAAAATTCATCATCTTCTCTGAATTTATTGCCTCAGTTTTAACCGAGCATAAAGAATAACTTAAAAAAAGTTATTCACAAAGATTTTTCTATATGATTCGACAAAGCAGAGCCGCAACCGATGAAGTTAGAACATTTTGAAAAGGACCTTTTGGAAACAAAAACACTGGCAATTAAATCAAGCACTACAAGAATATTGTATGGAAGGTCATAAACAAAGATAATTCAAGCATATCTCGTAAAACACTCAACCGCTAGCACGGAGCATGGTTTTACATCGGACATTTGAATGGGAAACCGTATTTTGATAACCTTCTCTGAAACAATTGAGACAAATGGAATCAACCTATAATGGAAGCAAGTATGGGAAGATACTTTTCCCTACTTATTTCAAATTCGACAAAATCCTTTTTGTTAGACATGGACATAGTTTATCGTAGAACACTATGTGAAAAGCATTATATTTTTGAAATTCCTGGTTATCTTTAAGGAAACTGAACAAAACTTTACAGGAAGCATGAATCAAACATCACAACAAGCCGTTACAATAACAAATTCAATGTGCAGCATTTTATAATAGTTCGTTCTTAAGTAGGTATGTATGTCTTTCATTGAAAGTGTTTTCTATTTGCCGAAAATATTTCCCCAATATAAACATTTTCGTAATAATTTATGTAAATTTTGTACTTCATGAATTCAACATTAAACTATGAAATGTATATATTAAGCAAAATATTGTTATAATTGTATGTATCAGTGAAAAAGGCATGCTTTTTCTACAGATGGAAGACTTACAAGAAGAACGGAAGCATGAACTTAGCATGGTATGTCAATCGGTTTGTTTTAGTTTTGGACAGAAATTCACTTATGGTGATACACAGACCCCCCCCCCCCCCTTTTGAACAATGCACGGATATCTAATAAATGCAAATGAAACATAGTCAATACAAATACATGGTAAAACCTAACAATGGAATTACGCCTTGATTGTTGTCCTTCATCTTGAAATCACTATGAGGACTTAAATGGTGAATTGTGTTCATACTGTATGGAAAGTTCAAGACGGCCCATAAAACTGGCCTCTTTAAAAATTGGATTTAGCTTAATCCAAACATTTTGTGTTGGTCTTCAACTGTTACCTTTATATAATAGTAAAACAAATGTGGTATGAACATTAAGAATACCAGATCATTCGAATTCCGAATATTAGCCGATGAGATCGGTAGAACTTTCCTCTGACATTAAGATAATATTTTCTGACGTATATATGATAAATATAGTTATCGTAACTCAAATGATGTTCTTTGGTCTTGCTCAAGATTTAAAAGAATGCTTTCAAAAATACGACCGTAACGATCAACTAACATCGAAATTAAAACTTTACTGATCAACATCATGCACTTAATTCAAGTATAAGAGTTAAAATCAGAAACGGCTTGATACCGGATCCTCCAGAAACGTGGCCGATCTTTTTGTCATTTCATTTTTAAGGTTTCCCTGTGTAAAAATTAGTAGTTGCGGTATAACAATTTTCGTCGATAAAATTGGTCATTATTGAAACATGCCGTTTAAAGGATGTGTACGTGGAGGAATGTATAAAGGCGGCAAACAAATGCCTAACCAAAGAGCTTCTTGGAAATTTGAGAAATCATAGAATGCGCAACATGTGGAGCATATCTTTGACTTTAGGGTCGATTCAATAAATGTGTCCCTACCTGACGTTCTTTAACAATCAAATGCAGTTAAGTTGTAGCCGATTCATTGTTTGCTTCTATATCAATGATTGTCAGAATGACAAAATGCTACACTGCATATGAAAGTACACAGTATTGTGTCTGTTCCATTCAGCATTTGATGACAATGTGTTTTCTTTAACACAGAAGTTGACAAAAGATATACACGCCACAAACTGACGGTGGGGGCAGATTTATTGAATCGGTTCTAACTTATTTAACTTATGTCAAATAACAGTCATCTTTGGAAAAATTGGGCAATATTTAATTTAAAGAACAACGCACCGTTTATGACAAGAATTTTTTTTTTCTGAAAGTCTAAAAGTACTTCATGCATACAGTACGGATTACTCATTTTCTCGTCTTGGAAAATAGCTCATGACGTAATATAATGCTTGACAAATTTTAGATAACGATTAACAGCCAAGCTATATACAACCTGTGATTCAAATAAGATATGAATTAATATATACCTCTGATATCTTTACATGGTTTGTATTCAGTTATAATTGTAATGAATGTCTATTTTACTCTTAAGGTACAAACGCTCATTGCAGCCGCAAATCGTGGTGACGCAGAGGCTATTAGGAAAGCATTGGAGGATGGAACATCTGTTAATTGTCAAGATGAATTGGTAACTGCATTGGTTATTGTTACTCCTAATTTCACCAACTGTGGCCTGAAGGGCCACAAAATGATACCCCCACTCCCTATGGGAGTTGAAGATCTCCAATATAATTTGTCACAAAAATAGTTTTAATTGCACAATTCCCAGTAAACAGGAAGTAGATGGTCAGCAATCCTGAAATCGCTACTTGCAGTATAAGACATCATTTTTAACTTGCATACAAAATTTCAAGTTGCAGTGATGAATACTTGCTGAGAAAACTGTTGCCAAAATTTTCTACGATTGACAAAAATTCTCGAAAACCCATTAAACATGAAGTAGATGGTAAGTAATACTGAAATCGCTACTTGCAGTATAGGACATCATTCTCAACTTGCATACAAAACTTCAAGTTGCAGTGATGAGTACTTCCTGCGAAAACTTACAAAAGTTTTCTAAGATTGACAAAAGATCTCGAAAATTAACTACGTCGATAAACAGGAAGTAGATGTCCGGCCATCTTGAAATTGCTACTTGCGGTAAAAAAAAATTGAAGTTGCAGTGATGAGTAGTTACTGATAAAGGTGTTACGAAAAAATTTTATGATTGACAAAAGATCTCGAAAATTAACTAAATCGGTAAACAAGAAGTAGGTGTCTGGCAATCCTGAAATTGCTTTTCGCAGTATAGGACATCGTTTTAAACTTGCATACAAAATTTCAAATTGCAGTGATGAGTAGTTACTGCGAAAACTGTTACCAGATTTTCTATGATTGACAAAAGATCTGGAAAAATTATTCAGTCGGTAAACAAAGTTTTCTAATATAGACAAAAGGTCTCGAAAATTAACCAAGTCGGTAAACAGGAAGTGGATGTCAGGCAATCTTGAAATTGCTACTTGCGGTATTGGACACCATTCTAAACTTGCATGCAAAATTCAAGTCTCAGAGTTGAGTAGTTAGTGAGAAAACTTACAAAAAATTGTTTGTTATCACAGACAGAAGACGGACAGAGTGATTCCTATATATGATTTTCGTTCGTGGGGGGTATAATTATCAGACCAGATACTTGCAATCTCAGAACTTAATAAAAGCGGACACCTGCAAGAATCAGAAAGTCACTGATATTAAATTTTTTGATAACTGTTATTATTAATTTTAATGAACTATCTGGTCATGTCTATATGTATTCGACCAGAGGCAGTTATAGTTCTAAGACTCAAAATGAAACATACCAGTGCAAACAATATGGAAATTCAAAAACGGCTGTTGCCCAAGTTTTAACTTATAATGAGCAAATAAAGGGATGGGCTGTAAATATACATGGGACAAAATCCATATAAATAAATGGTAACGTTAAGCAAATAGAACAATGGTTTTATTGTTGTTCTTCATCTTGAAATAACCTAAAATACTTTTCTACCGATTTGAGACCGATATATTTGTACCTTCTTTTTCACAACATATACTGCTCTTTCATCTATAGGGAATGACGCCACTGATGACAGTTGCTTTCAACAACAGAAACAGTGCTGTAGCTGACTTGTTGATAAGAGCGGGCTCTGATCTTGATATAAGGGACAATGTGGTATGTACTCATTATATGCAGCTGATTTTAGTGGGAGCAAATTGTTTGTGCAAAATATAAATAGTCTTTTCAGTTGTTCAAATATTAAGGAAAACCAAATTAGAAAAAAAGAAAAAACAAACAAAAAAAAACGCCAAAACCTACCAAAAATAATGGTACGCAGGAACTATAAAAATAATCTCTTTCTGCAAAAAAATGCTTGAAAACATTTAGCTTTAGTTTCAACTTCTTCTATGAAAGTCAAATTTTATGGTATGAGTCTGTTTTTTATGACTTATATTGATGGTGTATGACTTCCGTATGAGGAGAATGTTTAGAATGTGGTGGTTAAGACAATCATTTGTTCCGCTGCCTTGCATTTACCGGATGTATTTAGCAAACAAACAGTCAATTTTTATATTCTACGAGAGTAAGTCGTAAATTTTGTTAACAATTTATATAAAAAGGGGTCTTAAAATCTTTGTTGATCTACAAAGCATGCAATCATCGCTACGGACCGTGTTTTTTTTTTACAGCAAGAAGTACAAGGACCGCATCAAGGACATTAGCAGTCTAATACAGCCTGGCATACAAGTTATTATTGATTAACTTTCGTGTATTTGACTTAATATGTTTAAAACTGTCATTCAGTATGAATGACAAAGTATGCCAATATGACCTAAACTAGGCCAATATTGATTTTTTCATATTGGCCTAGTCCAATATGAAAAATTTCATAAATCCTCTTGATTTATCGGCTCTCGTTATGAAAACATTAAAGTAAGCCGATAGTGTGTAAATTGTCGTCTGCTGGTAGGATTTCACATGGCGCAAGGTCTATCAAAATAAAAAGTAAAAAAATTGATTGCTTTCATTAAACTGAAGGTAATCAATAAAGGTATCATTGTATAATGTTTCTCATATTGGCATAGTTAAAGATCCTCGGTAAGTCCCATTGGCCTTCGGCTTGTGCCTCAGGCCAATATGGCTTACCTCGGATCTATAACAATGCCAATATGAAAACCATTACGCAATAATACTACACTATTATTTCGATTTCATTGAGCAGATTCACTAATAAAACCTTATATTTCTTCCTCGCTTGTTTTTAATTGTCTTGAATATACAAAAATAATCAAATATATAAAAAATGTTTGATGAAATAGAAGAAAAATGCATAAATTGTCAGAACTTTCTGAAACGGCTAAATGTTTACAACAATGTGAGATTCTTATGGTGACAGGTTTGAAAAAAAATCAATAAATTCTGATTATATGCATAATTACACCTTATGTAAGTAAGCTGTATTCTGGTTGGTTAATAGCCGTTGTGTTTTTTGGCAAATACCCTTCCACCGTGGTATTTATCCCGGAGTCACCTGTGCGCTTTAATGATAGAGACATTCGGTGTAATTAAACAGATATAGTATGAACGTCGAGGTATTTGCCAAAGATACAAGTCTTGGGTCTTAATTTCCCCCGCCTTTTTTACCGCCCCGCGACTTGTATTTTTAGCAAATACCCTTCCTTATCATGAAATATCTGTTCAAAATATGTGTTATTATTCTGCTGATTTCAATACAGCCCGCACAAGTGTTACACACCCTCTCAAAGAATTTAAAGCCTATGCAGAAATACAGTATACCACATGATAGTAATTGAACTAATTGATGTGTTTATAACAACAGCACCGCGTATCCTCCGTACAAAGGATAAAGTTCCAGTTTATAACCACGAAGTACCTATACCCTGGTACCCAACCACTCAGAACATTGTTTACTTTTGTTATTTACGATTTGATAAATAGGACTTCAAAAGAGCAACTGAATTGGAAGATAAACCATATGCTGATAATTTATCTAGCAAAATTTCGTGAGGTAGGCAGTCAAAAGCCTTGGAAAGATCCATTAATACTGCTGCAATGTACTGGTTTTTATCAAGAGCTTCACGCCAATCCTCCAACACTCTGAGCAGTGTGGACTGGTAAAATCTCATAAAAAAAAGATACAATGCGATTATGTTTTTTTTTTCATTAATAACGTATCTTTTGCTAAATGGCTCCCATTAATATATCCTTCAGAGTTAGAGATATATATAGTCTCTAACACTGTTTCCAGTTTATTACGTATATTTTTCACATCGAGATAGTTAAATTTTCACATTTTAAAGTTCGAGGTTTGAGATGTGAGAAATTATCGTAATAAACCGGAAAACAATGTTAGATATTGTTTCTCTAATTTCTACCCAATTTATTTGAAGTCAAGCGATCTCCGTAGTCTGCAGTCTCAAGTGTGCCGCCATTTTGTTGCTATAATCGTTGCTATGTGTATCATTGCGCCATTCATTGAAAGGGGTGTTGAATATAATATTTTTGATAAAAATGTCATATTATCAATAAATTGATATGAAAAAGAAAGGAAATGGGGTAAATGTCAAGGAGACAACATCCCAAATCCAGGTTAAAACGACCCAAAACAAAACATCTAAAGTTATCTTAGTTATAAATATTATCTGAGTTATCTTAGTCATAAAAATGCAAAAACCGTTTAGCAAGACAGTGATGCAGGTGTTAATTTCATCAACATCCGGTTGTACTATTTCTAGAAACTGACACGATACATTTACATGATTGACCAATCGCCGACTGAGATCAAATAATACCCATGTTGATTGATAATCAACTAGTCAAGAGGTGTTTATATTTGCTAGAAATTAGAGAAACTATATATAAATCAAGGCTCAACAAAATTCCGTGTCATACGATATTTAAAAAGGTATATAATATATATCAAATGATCCTTTATGGTCCAAACTGTAATTTAAGATTTATGTTTTACTAAGTACTAGGGTAAAAATTTCTTTTCACTGTCTGCGACCTTTCATAAGCAATTTCTGTTGAGTTGTTAAGGAAAACTAAGCCAATGGAAGGGGAAGTTACGCGCGCCATTAAACTGGTTTAACCCACCATTTCTTTAGAAATGCCTGTGTTACGTCAGGACAATTTTGGTTTATATTTTTCCGCTGGTTGTTCTTTTTTTTCTCTTTTCGGCTTGTCTTTTGCCCTTTTTGCATTTCGGATCTTGACAATTCTGTTCGGTAATTTTGTTTTTACGCTAATTTGTTAATTATTATTCATCACATTTCATTGATAATTGTGTCCCTTGTCCATTTTTTTTCAAGTATTGCAGCAGGTATCGGATATACAAGTAGATTTTTAAAACATAATATTTTGTTATGTAACTATGTACTTTGTCAAGACATTGCAAGTCTTAAAATGTAATAAATACCTAAGTTGCATTTACAACGGTAAGTTTCGGTATGGTCTATACTGAAAAAAGTAGAAAATGGGGATGATAGAAGTACCGAACAGAATTGTAAGAGCAGAAATTCAGAAAAAAATACATTTGGAAATGAGATAGATCAATATGAAAAAATTGTAGAGAATGGATTTTGACATTAATTCGTCACTCGGTCAAATTGCTGTGCAAAACAATCACTATAATTTATCTAAATGTAAATAAAATTTAACATATCACAATATGTATTCTTGAAATAATGAATGCTTACAGATTACCTTTTTTACGTGCCACCATGTTTTTTTTTCCTATTGTATTCTTGTTTTAGGGAAGATCAGCACTTCACTGGGCGGCATGGGGCAACACAAATACTGAAGTAGCTGATATGTTAATACAAGCCGGATCGGATATTTACGCCGAAGACAATTTTGTATGTACAGATTGTTCTTCTACTCAATATTTTACTACTGTCACTTAATAATATTAAACAACCAAATATGACGAAAGTCTGAAAATTTATCGTTTTCCCTCAATTCCTTTTTACATAATTCATAGAATGTGTTCACAGACATTTTAGTAAACAACTGGTCATTAATATTTCGTAACATGGTGAATAAAAGGATGTGGAGTAAATGCACATGAGACAAAGGCAAAATCAAAGGGACAAAGCTTGTATTGTTGTTCCTCGTCACAATAAGGCATTGAACAATGAACCCTGCTCACACATCAAAGTAAGTTCAAGGCGGCCCCTAGCACCGTTTCAGCAGAATTCTTTGCTAAATGTCGAACAACGCTACATCCATGTTTTTCTGGTCATGGATGCGGGATTGTCAACAAACATTAATTGAGGTGGCAAAGTGCTTTTACATTCACTATCATCCGTTGTCCGACACAAGCACTTCATGACATACCTATATAGTATGTCTATAATATGAAACATATTCGAAGCAAAACAATTTAAGATCAAAGCAATATAACGAAATAATCTTGCATGTAATAATTCTTAATGTAATACAATCTTAATTTAATAAATTTCGACGATAAATTATTCATCAGTTTTGAACTGCTTCGAAGAGGCCTAAATCGCCAAAACAGCAATCTGTAGACGTTAAATTATTTATTTATTTATTTTTAGAGAAGTAACACGTACCATGGATTTTAATTGGTTTGTCTAAGGGTTAGAACAATCAGTTACCAAACAGATCTCTCAACACCATTATTTTATTTGGCTGTGTGACGGATGTCATGCATGGAGCAGATCATGCTTACCTTTCCGGAGCATCTGATAATACCTCAGATTTTGTAGGGGTTCACACTGCTAGTGCTTTAGTTTTGTGACTTTCTTGTTGTTTTTGTTAATTTGTTTTGTCCCTTTGTCGTGCTGTCTTAACTCGTTGCAGTGATGTTGTTGTTTTTTTTTTTTGATTTTGGAATTCACCCTTTCATCATTTTTCTTCGGTATTAGTTTCCGATGTACTTTGATCAATTTAAACTTTCCTGGTTTGTTTTATTAGTACAATTCCAAATGTATTTATTCATTATTATTTACGAATAATTAAATGAAATAACACTAAACAATCACTTAAATTTAAAAAAAGATAAATTACATAAAGAATATGACATAGCTTACTCCGGCATCTCCCATTACAGCTACTTCTACTTTTAATTGGACTTATTCATAATTTAGGTATTACACCCAGCAATCTCTGACTAGCTTGCACAACCCTTTGAAACCACCATGCCACTTGTTGCATTCACTCCGCGTAATATATCCATAAAAACAAACTACCTTCAGCAGTCCATTATATGCACGTAGCCGGTTACCTTGCTAAATGTTACACCAATATCGCCAATAAGCGACGTTCAAATGATGTCAAAAACAAACAATGATAAAACACCATCACTTGGCGTCCGTCCGTCTCCGTCCGTCCGTCTATTGTAAACTTTTCATTCAAAGATCTTCTCCTCTGAAATCACTGCGCCACTTGGAACCAAACTTGATCGCAATAGTCCTTGGATAGTCCTCTTTAAAACTTGTATCCGTCAGGTACGTAACCTCATCCAAGATGGCCGCCAGCAGGGAACATAATAACATAAACATAGAAACTACTTGTCTAATTATAAACACAATGGTCTCTTCCAAAAAGTTATCCGCCATGTCTGTGCCTCATCCAAGATGGCCGCCAGCGGGGAACATAGTTTTAACATTGGACCCTATGGAAAAGATATTCAAAGATCTTCTTCTCAGAAACTACCAGTCCAATTATTACCAAACTTAAGCACAACAGTCCTTATATAGTCCCTTCCATAAAAGGTATCCGTCAGGTCCATACCTAATCCAAGATGGCCGCCAGCGGGGAACATAGTTTTAACATTGGACCCTATTGAAAAGACATTCAAGATCTTCTCAAAAACTACTTGTCCAATTATAACAACTTGGGCAAAATGGTCCTTGGATGGTCCCTTCCAAAAAAAAGGTATCCGGCAGGTCTGTGCCTCATCCAAAATGGCCGCGAGCGGGGAACATAGTTTTAACATTGGACCGTATGGGAAAACTCATTCAAAGATCTTCTCAGAAACTATCAGTCTTATTAGAACCAAACTTAGTCACAATGGTTCTTAGGGGTTCCTCTCAACAAAAGAAAAATATCCAGCAGGTTAATACCTTGTCCAAAATGGCTGCCAGCGGAAACATACTCTTAAAATTGAAACCTATAGTAAAGAAGTTCAAAGATCATCGCAGAAAATACCAGTCTAGCTCTCTTAAAAATTTGCATCTGGCATGTTTTCATCCAATACAATTCAAGGTGGCCTCAGTGGGAAACATTGTTTAAACTTTGGACCCTGTTGAAAATGCCATTCATCTCACTATGTGAGCCATGGTCTAGGTGAGCGATATAGGCTCTTGAGAGCCTCTCGTTAAATTTTCGTATCACTCCGTCGCCATTTCGCAACACTTTGGTTTATTATTATTGCCATAAAGCCTTCTTTTTCACAGGAAAGTTAATTTTAGTCCAAAAGGCAATTGTTTTTTGTATTCATATCTTAATCCCCTTTTTAATGTACCAAAAGAGGAGGATCAAAATTAAAATTATACTTAGGACAAACCAATTTAATTCTCTGTTTGGCGGTAACATTATTTTTGGAATGTAGTAGGGTATGAGGCAAACAAACAAAAAGTAAATAAAGAACAAGGAAAGGATTTTTGAAAATAAGACACTTTAAAGTGACCAATGTTCATAAAAAGACATGTGAAGATTTTTTTTTCATCATTGCTAACTTTTCCTGATTTCAGTTTATGTCTGACATAAGTTGTCGAAATGCGCATATGCAGAATTTAAATTCACAGTTCCTTCGATATTTAGTCATTTGTTACCACCGGGTCGATGCCACTGCTGGTGGACTGCAAGTCCACGAGGGTATTCACCAGCCCAGTAGTCAGTACTTTGGTGCCGACCCGAAAGCACCATTACAATACCTTACAATATCTAATTTCTTGTGAATTTTGTTGAAAACAAAGGAGTACTCATTTCGGCTTTACGTTTAGATAATATTAGTTATTTGTTCTTTATCAGTTTTTGAACATCTTTGGGTTTATGGTCTTCCAAACGTTTAGATTTTATCTGCACTAAAGAGACATACGTTGTCGAAATGCGCATATGCAGAATTTAAATTCACAGTACCTTCGGTATTTAGTCATTTGGATATAATTTATATTTGTGGTCTTCTTAAACGGCTTTTAAATTCCATTTTTATCGCAAAAGCGAAAAACACTTTTTTGTTTGTTTTGTTGTAAAACACACATTTGAAATGCGCGCGCTGACGTCAAACATAGAAATGACTTGTCTTGACCTGTAAAATGTTTGAAATCACATATAAGGTGTAATGTCTCTTCCTGATATTTTAATTTTTCTCTTTTTTTTGGTCAGCCAAAATGTCCGTTCAATATTTACATTTATAACGTTTTTGTGTTGATGTGGCTAAAAATTTGCTGAGTAGACGTAAATGATAAAGAATATATGGATTTTAAGGAACACATGAATTTATTACCCAATGAATGTAACTCTTATACTTGGCAACAGTTGGGTGTATACATCGTCGTAAAGAGATAAAGCCGTAGTTACTACAGTTTTAAAAACTAAATCATAAATAGATAAAATGTACACCTAAATATATATTTTTTTCAGGGAAGCACTCCTTTGATTGTGACAAAAGACTATAACAATAAAGGTGTCAAGGAATTGTTACAGGTATGTAAATGAACAGTTATTTCGAAATTTTGTGCACTTGGCAGGAACTTCATCATTTTGACACGTCTTTTCAGAAATTTTTTCTTACATTGAAAATGGATCAAAGAATGATACTTGGACTGATACTTTTTAACAGATTGAGTGACCGTTATAGATGTGTTCACCTAAAAGATTGAGTGACCGTAATGTAGAAATACGTCGCTATTTGACACAAATAAAGATGTGTTAAAGTGAACTTTATGAGTCTCAGAAGATTTTTGATTAGAATGAAAACTCTCGTTTTTTTTTTTTTTTTGTTTTTCTTTTTGTTTTATTTTATTTTATTTATTATTTTTGTTTTGTTTGTTTTCGTTTTGAACAGTTAATAACACGATATAAAGGTGTATTTTTTAAAACCATGCAATATGTCTCTAAAGCTTTTCATCATTACCTATATGATGCTTATACGCCTTATATACATGTATATAATGGAAGTTAATAAATTTTTTTGAACACTGTCGATTTAAAGAATCTATCCTTTCAAGTCGTTGGTTATGATAGTTCTTCCCTCGAAAGGGTTAAACTTTGAAAATTTAAGCTCTAGTCAGAACTTTAATGTTTAACGCTTGAGACAGTAGAACTATGATAATCAAAGACTTGCAGATGATAGATTTTATTTCTCTTCTTCTAAAATTAATGACATTTTCATGTGTTTTAGTTTCTACCCCGTCGCGGGCCACCATCATCAATGTGGCGTCACCGAATATGAAATTTACATTGCATGGAAGTCAACAAAAGTAAATAGTTCATAGGTGATTCAAGATAAATAAACAATGTATATTTTGAGTAAATACTTTTTACATTCGTTTATAATCGAAAAAAATAAATTACAGGTATATTTTGCTATTTGAAGAAAAGTTCTTGACCTTTTCAATATCCAATGCAATCCCGAGATAAATTTATCTACATGTTGGAAAACACTTTGATCTCCTAAAGTATGAACTTGACGAGAACAGCATTAGAATTAGAGAATATGCTCTTCAAAATGACCTATTACCAAGAAAATGTCATTTACGTGCAAAATATTTAGCCCTGTTCGAATGCAGAAAACCAAAAAACATCAAATGTTTCTGAAAGCTGAAGCTCCCTTAATGACATCAGATCATGTTTACCCTTCCAGAGCATCTGATGATACATGAGTTTTCATAGTGGTTCACACTGCTAGTGCTTTAGTTTGTGACATTCTTATTGATTTTTGTTTATTTATTTTGTCTTTGTCATGCTGTCTCAATTCGTGGTGGATATGATTTGCCGTGATTTTGAAGTTTTGATTTTGGAATTCCCCCTTTTATCATTTATGCTTGGTATTCGTTTGCATTCAATAATATTTTATCTAGATATGAGGAACGGTCTTGATGAAAGTTATTCTTATTTTTTCTTACATCTTAAATATTTAATCATATCAACTCATGTTTGTTTATGATTGCAGTCATACATGAGAGGAGAAAAGTCTGTTCCCCAAAACGGTAAGATTGGATTTTTTATGTACCATCAGCATTTTCGTTTATTACATAATTATACTAACATTGAATAGGCCCATACCGTTTCTTGGGATAAAGGTTCTTGAAATTTTCGACGTGTGAAGCACACTAACGAAAAATGTATACTAACCAAAAAATGTATACTAACATTATACTAACATGTACACTAACCGAAAAATGTAAGCTAACCAAAAAATGTATACATCATGCTGATGAGGAATAAGATTCCGAAATGGCCATACAGCCCAATAAAATTATTCCAGTTGGAGTTAACATATGTTTTATGGTCTCATGTTCATTTAATCCATATCCTTTCGAAAGATATTAAGTGCAGTCTTATAGACAAGATGTCATATTTTAGAAAATAAAGGAAGACTGGTTACTGCAGATCTATGAATACCGTAATTATTGTTTATTTAGATCAATGACCATTTGGAATGTAAATTCTGCTTAGTTCAGATATTTGCATAATGGAGATATTCATCAGTTTTAGATAAAATATTCTAAAATTTACATATGAATATTTAATATTAACTTACAAAACAATTGTCCTTAATGCATCAATATCAAATTTCTCATTTTCGAACGCATTCAGTACAATTAGCTCATTTCATTTTTGGATTCATATAAATTCCATTGCGACAACTTGTGGCTCATTACAGGTAAAATCAAAACATTTTGAAGAAAATTAATAGGAAGAAGAGTATGAAAAACCTACTGTATGAGTGTGAGGAATTTTGTAATTAGAATTAAATCGCTAACCTTTTGTTTTGAAGAGCTTTGCAAATAGAACAACATGAGCAAAAAAAATTTCGCAAATCGATGTCAGAATTTTTAAGATAATAGACTTTAAAATTTTGGCGGAAAACAGTTCTCTCTAGAGTTTTCCTTCAGTTTCCATTAGCTGTTTATATGCCTTAAAATATATGAAAATATAAGTGGAAGTTGATAAAATTTTATACATTGTCTATTTTTATGCATTTTAAAGTGACCTATGACCTATACATCCGCAAAAAGGAATACCCCTGTTTAAATGGATAAAATCCAAGGATATCGAATGCTTCTGAAATCTGACAATCATACTCTTGTTACTTTCAAAAAATGGGTGGTTTCAAGGAAAATGCTTGAGAACTGGATGACTGGCTTGGTGGTACTATCATGTGCTCATAATTCACTACATGTAGCAGAAGCATTAACTTAGTGTAAATTAAATAACGAAATACATATAACTTGATTACAGTGAATTAGATCAGCCTTTGCTACTTTCATTTCTCCGGAAATTCTATGAAAGTCACCATGATATCATTGAAAGATGTGACGTGTCGGTCTCCAAAATGAAAACGGACATTTTCAGCTACATTTCACGTCTTCTCAGATTTTGACTAGACGCTGGATTGCCCTACTGATAGTATGGCGGATGCCGCTAGCGAAGCAGGAAAGTTTACCCTTCCGGAGCACCTGATGTCACTGCCGGTTTTCATGGAAGTTCACATAGTTAGTGTCTTAGTTCTGAATGTTGCATTTTTGTTTCCGTGACTGGTAGCTATCTCGTTTCTTTGTTTTTCTGCGTTGTCGTTTTTGTTACGTCTCTGGAAAATAAATAAATAAATTTTGATTTGAAGAATAATCTTTTGTTGCAAATAAATATAATTTGATGTGACATTTGAAAAAAATAAATGATTTGTTCGAGATTTTCACGAAAATTCAATGTAAATGATTTTTCTAGGCAAAATCGGTCAAGCCCTCCCCTGAGAATCAAACGATTGTCCCCTAAATGAGAAGTGATGCAAACATTCCAAAAGACGCCCACTCTGTCGAACCACCCGGTCTCAGTCTTCATGAGGTGCTTTGGAAAATGCCCATGTTATTTTTAGCCGAGTTGCGACGAAGTCGAACTCGGCTTATAATTTGATGAATGGTGTCTGGGCGTCCGGGCGTCAACTTTTGGTTTCCGCACGCTTTCTTGAGAACCACATGTCATATGTAAATGAAACTTTGCACAGACATGAGTTATGATTAGAGGAAGATCCCTATTGATTTTGGGGTTTGTGTGACAGGTCAAGGTCACAAATTCTAAAAATAGAACAAAAATTTGACTTATTCGTTTCCACACAATATCTCCAGAACCACATTACACATCCAAATGAAACTTGGCATAGACAGTAGTTATGATTAGAGGAGGAACCCTATCGATTTTGAGGTCTGTGCAACAAAGGTCAAGGTCACAACTTCTAAAAATGTAACAAAAATTAAACAGTTCAATAAAGCCTAAAATCACATGTTCGGTATTATTTGACAACAAAAATTGCTAAAAAAAATTTATTGTTCATACAAAAGTAGTTTTTATACTGCTAGATCATTTAAATTCATTTTATAGTTCTAATTATGTTCACCAACACACTTTTTTTGGGTGTCAATAACTTAAAAATTAGGTTGAATGAAAAGTCAGAATTAAAAAAGGGAGGTAATAAAACTAAGGGAAGTAATTAATTTAATATGAAGAAGTACTCAATATTACTAAAAGTTTTTTTTTTGCAATGTCCAGTAAAAATAAAATCTTAGATGAAAAAAAAACTACATTTGTGTATTCTGATTTTTGTAAATTATTGATTTCAGCAATACATATTACCTGAAGTATAAGGGGAACCCTTGCTCATTTTTTTTTTGAATGGTGGTCTGAAATGGGTTGTAATGGATAGTGGAGCTTTCAGTTGCAATGGAAACCAAACCAGAACACTGAATCTTTGGAAAAAAGGTGCTCTGCTACATATTTTCCGTAACAATATAAATTAGATTTTAAGGGGAACCCTTGCCAAATTTTTTTTATGAAAGGGGGACTCGAAATGTTTTGATTTCAGCAATACATATTACCTTGATTATAAGGGGAACCCCTGCCCAAATTTTTTTTTGAATGGTGGTCTGAAATGTGTTTTAATGGATAATGGAGCTTTCAGTTGCCATGGAAACTGAACCAGAAGATTGAATCTTAGAAAAACAGTATTCTGCTACATATTTTTCCTTGCAATTTTAGATATTTGTATAAAGGGGAACCCCTGCCAAATCTTTATTTTGAAAGGGGGACTTGGAATATTTTAAAACTAATTTCAGCAATATGTATAACCTGGATTATAAGGGGAACCCCTGCCCAATTTTTTTTTTGGGATGGTGGTCTCAAATGGGTTGTAATGGATAGTGGAGCTTTTAGTTGCCGTGGAAACAAAACCAGAACACTGAATCTTTCAAAAAAGAATTCTGCTTCACAATTTCAGAAATATGTATAAACTAGATTATAAGGGGAACTTCTGCCATTTTTTTAAAAGGGGGGGGGGCTTGGAATGTTTTGATTTCAGCAATATGTATGTAACCTGGATTATAAGGGGAACCCCTGCCCAAATTTTTTTTTCAGAGGTGGTCTGAAATAAGTTGCAATGGATAGTGGAGATTTTGGTTGCTATGTATACCAAACAAGAAAACTGAGAAAAAAGGTATTCTGATACACACTTTCAATTTCAGCAATAATAAAATAAAAAACTAGATTTTAAGGGAGAACCCCTGCCCAAAGTTTTTTTTTGGAAAGGAACTTGGAATGTTTTGACTTTTAGTCAAGTTAGGACAAAGTCAAACTTCCGCAAAAGTTCCATTATAAATCTCTGATTGAAATAAAAGAATTTAACGGTATATGCTGAATTGCAACTATTTGCCTATCCGATGATGTACTTATGAAAATAACAAATGTTCGCAACTCGGCTTTCGTACCTTTGGTGCGTTTTCTGATTTTTTTAGAGTTGATTTTACAGATTGTGATCTGCATATGGATATGCTACGCTTTATTGTACTCTATAACACCATATGTAAAGCACTTCACGTCAAGGTTTAGTGTTTTTGTTAGTTTGTTGATTACACTTCAAGTTTATCCGCATGTGATTATTATAAATGTGCTTAATGATAGCATACTTTGAACAATTTGGATTTCGAAAACAAATACTTAACACTGTTGATTAAGCAGAATGTATGATGTTCACAATTATTGTGTGAAATCGGGCAAAGTATTCAATACAAATAATGAAATTATTTTTATACTTAAAATTGTATGCTCCAAAAATTTTGAATCCTGGATTAACTGTCCTGTATACTGTATAGGGCTTTATATTCGCAGTGAGTAATTTTCGCGGTTTCCAGTTAAGAATATATTCGCGGATTTTTAATTAAAGTCATTATGTTCGATTATATTCAGGTATACAGTGAAATTTTCGCTCTTATCGTTTGAAACGCGAATAGCGCGAAAATTATTACCCCGCGAAATATAAAAACCATACAGTAAGTGCTGAGCAAGAGGCAACCCTGCGACATAGACATTTAGTTTAACCATATGCTATTTAATTTTCGTTGCTTGCAGTGAAGAATTCTAAAATTCTTAAACGTTATTAGCCTTTCTCTTGTCATATTTGCTTTAATAAACACATCCAAATTTATATTTGAAGAAGGGTAATAAGAATGGTATCTTGCATATAGTTTATATATTGCCTAGTAGTTGTAATACAACTATAAATCAATTAAAATTAGATTGGATTATTGTATTAAAATTATTTTCATATCCAAAAGATCGGAATAGTTGACTCCATTTTGAATTGCTGTGAACGTGATTGAAAGGATGGGTTGTAGTGGGGGGGACGCTACAAAACGCCTGTCGTAAGTAGATATCTGATAAGCTATAGATATATAACGGAACGATATTTGAAAGTGTAATAGGGTCTGTGGGTCTCATTTTACTTTCAGCTTTACTATCCGGAAACGTGAGACAGTAACTTCGGCATTAAGTTATTTGCATAAATGCATAACGCACATTAAAAGATGTCGACCGATTTCCCTTCCGGGATCACATAGTCTGGATTGATTGAAATTTTTACAGAGCTTGAACAGTCTGGTTGATAGAGACTACGGGTCTCCAAGAAAATGGCTATTTTATTTAATTATAAAACAAAATATGTATTGCGAAACAGCTCTAAAGGCCAATAACAAAATAACGAGATACATGAGTATGTGAGCTGTTAAAAGGGATGAATTTATAATCTAAAATATGACCTAAAGCACAAAAAAACATGGCAAAATAAAAGGATAGAAACAATAAAAAGGGTCGACCGATATATTTCGACAAATCTGTCGTCTACGAGTGGGTCGTAATGAATGAAATAGTAGTTAAAAAATAATATGTTGTTTACAGGTAAAACATCTTTGACATTGTGTGTACAGTGTTTAAAAATAATGTAATTGATACAGGTAAAAATCTTTGACATTATATGTACACTATTAGCAACATTATCAACATTTCAGCCACTGAAAACATACGACATCGAGACTCATTAGTCATAGAATGATTGTTTGACGTTTAAACCCCTGGGTTTTAAAGTGCCTAGTCTGAAAATAATCCGTTGTTCCAACGTACGTCTATTGTCCTGGCCTCCATGTAATTTTATTAGCACTGTTACTTGTATATCTTGTGGGCAGTGGTTAGGGAGTCTGAAATGATTGCCGACTGGGCAATCCGTATTATTACGGACAGAGCGGATGTGTTCCGCAAAGCGCTCACCAAGTCGTCGGCAGGTCTCCCCTATGTATATCTTATGACACTGCCCACATATGATGGCATATACCAGATTCTGTGTTGTGCATGTGTATCCATTGTGTATGGTAAATGTGTTGTCCGGACCTCGAATTTCGTTGGTTTCAAGAGTATGGGGACAGGTAACACATCTCGATCTTTTACATCCTTTAGTGCCCCTGTAATTAGCCAGCACTACTTTAGATTTTAAGTTACTGCTGACTAGATGCTCGCGAAGAGATTTACCGCGACGAAAAGCCATGAGGGGCACTGATTGAAAAACATCAGCCATCAAACTGTCTTCCATAACAATGCTCTTAAAATTATTCAAGAGAATGTTGCGGATGGCTATGTTGTGGGGATGGTAATTGAGAACAAGAGGTACTCTGTCATTCTGTGACTTGCGTTTTGGACGCAGAATATGTCGTCTGTTCTGTTTACAAACGGATTCCGAGGCCCTGTCAACAACAGCTTTGGGATATCCCCTTGAAGTGAAGAACGATGTCATTTTGTTACACTGTATTCTGAAATCATCTTCATCACTGCAAAGACGCCTAAGTCTTACAAATTGCGACTTAGGAATAGCATCCTTGCAGGTTTTAGGATGAGAAGAGTTGTAATTAAGGTAACAATGAGCATCAGTGGGTTTATAGAAGATCGAAGTTTCAATGCCATAGTCGGATACCTTGCATGAAATGTCTAAAAACGCCAATTCCGATTCACTTACAATGAACGTATATTTTATGGCTGGATGGTAAGACGATACAAAGCCAATGAAACTTTGGAGTTCCTGATCAGAATTACTAGAAACACCGAAAATATCATCTATGTATCTTTTGTAAAGATCAGGAAGGGGACCCTTGAACTCTGTAAACATTTTTTTCCTCCAGGTATCCGACAAACAAGCAAGCAAAAAAAACTAGGACCCATTTTTGTACCCATGGCAACTTCACCTGTTTGACTGTAAAAATCCCGATTGAACTGAAAAGTATTGAGATTGAGGACAAGTTCCGTCAATCTCAAAATAATGTCCGTGTCAAAATAGGGATTGTATCGTCTTACCATCCAGCCATAAAATATACGTTCACTGTAAGTGAATCGGAATTGGCGTTTTTAGACATTTCATGCAAGGTATCCGACTATGGCATTGAAACTTCGATCTTCTATAAACCCATTGATGCTCATTGTTACCTTAATTACAACTCTTCTCATCCTAAAACCTGCAAGGATGCTATTCCTAAGTCGCAATTTGTAAGACTTAGGCGTCTTTGCAGTGATGAAGATGATTTCAGAATACAGAGTAACAAAATGACATCGTTCTTCACTTCAAGGGGATATCCCAAAGCTGTTGTTGACAGGGCCTCGGAATCCGTTTGTAAACAGAATAGAAAACATATTCTGCGTCCAAAACGCAAGTCGCACAATGACAGAGTACCTCTTGTTCTCAATTACCATCCCCACAACATAGCCATCCGCAACATTCTCTTGAATAATTTTAAGAGCATTGTTATGGAAGACAGTTTGATGGCTGATGTTTTTCAATCAGTGCCCCTCATGGCTTTTCGTCGCGGTAAATCTCTTCGCGAGCATCTAGTCAGCAGTAACTTAAAATCTAAAGTAGTGCTGGCTAATTACAGGGGCACTAAAGGATGTAAAAGATCGAGATGTGTTACCTGTTCCCATACTCTTGAAACCAACGAAATTCGAGGTCCGGACAACACATTTACCATACACAATGGATACACATGCACAACACAGAATCTGGTATATGCCATCATATGTGGGCAGTGTCATAAGATATACATAGGGGAGACCTGCCGACGACTGGGTGAGCGCTTTGCGGAACACATCCGCTCTGTCCGTAATAATACGGATTGCCCAGTCGGCAATCATTTCAGACTCCCTAAC
This sequence comes from Modiolus philippinarum, assembly GCA_002080025.1. Lineage (NCBI taxonomy): Eukaryota > Metazoa > Mollusca > Bivalvia > Mytilida > Modiolidae > Modiolus > Modiolus philippinarum. The sequence goes on from MJUU01062580.1 coordinate 27,545, forward strand.
CACTGCCCACAAGATATACAAGTAACAGTGCTAATAAAATTACATGGAGGCCAGGACAATAGACGTACGTTGGAACAACGGATTATTTTCAGATTAGGCACTTTAAAACCCAGGGGTTTAAACGTCAAACAATCATTCTATGACTAATGAGTCTCGATGTCGTATGTTTTCAGTGGCTGGAATGTTGATAATGTTGCTAATAGTGTACATATAATGTCAAAGATTTTTACCTGTATCAATTACATTATTTTTAAACACTGTACACACAATGTCAAAGATGTTTTACCTGTAAACAACATATTATTATTTTCTAACTACTATTTCATTCATTACGACCCACTCGTAGACGACAAATTTGTCGAAATATATCGGTCGACCCTTTTTATTGTTTCTATCCTTTTATTTTGCCATGTTTTTTGTGCTTTAGGTCATATTTTAGATTATAAATTCATCCCTTTTAACAGCTCACATACTCATGTATCTCGTTATTTTGTTATTTTATTTAATTCCTACTTTATTTAACGTAATAAAGGTCATAATTCATTAACGTAAAAATATGCTAGTTCATTGAAAATGAATCCCATGGTTAATTTGATATGTGAATAGAAAAACCGACAATTCCAAAATAGCACTACATAAGTAATGATACCCGGGAACAAGACGAGTTTTCACTTTGTGAATTTTCCCGGAAAAGTTTGACGTCACCATGTAGATTTTTAGACGTCAAAATGTTACGTGACACAATTTACTCCGGTTGACCCCAGGTCAATCGGGGCAATTCATTTAAAAAAAGAAATTGGAAATTTGGCTTTCTTTCTCATTCACTCTCGTTGGTCATGTGACAAGACTTACAGACCCCATAGTAATCATAAATTGTTTGTATGTGTCAACATTCGTATTAAATCGAAAAAGCAAAATATCATTTTTACCTTACTTTTCACATTAATGTAAACTGAATAATCAATCTTTCGTGTTATATTCATTTCAGTTATTTTCCACCAACCCTCAATAGAACTGAAACAAATCCTGGCACATGGATCATCGTACGAGTCCTTTGACATGCGGGTTATGGTGGTTGGACAATTTGGCGTTGGGAAAACGACATTAGTGAAGGTCTTAGTGGGAGATAATATTCCAAAAGATCGTTTACCAACAGACGGGATATCTTTATTGGAAGGTCGATGTGGTCTTGACCTAAATAACAGGGAATGGATCTTAATTGAAAGGGGTATTTCATTTTCCTCTTACGCAAATATTTGTTTTGCAACAGAAAAATGTAAACTTGGAATTCCGTTATTATAAACGCAAAAAATTAGGCTAATAGGTAAAAGCTATGCGAATTTTCGATTTTAGCAAAAGTTTAATAATAAAGACATATTTCTTAAAAGTTACTTGGGGTACCCTTGATGAGAGCATACCTATATTAACTTTTAACTCACACTACAAAGAAAAATATAACCATCCGTAGAAATTGTTACAAGGCTGCCGAAACACTATAAATTAGTAAAGAGCCCATCAAACAAAAAGGATACGTTGAAGCTTAGTGCTATATTTTATACGAAAACACAGCTCTGATGTTTGCTTTTCTGTCAAGGTATTATTGGTAATTTTCTCTCATTCAGATTAACACATATTTCCAAATGTTTTGAATCTATATGCACTCAAGAGACATAAGTTGTCGAAATTGCCGTACGCAGAGGCTAAAATCACAATAAACTTCGGTATTTTGTTATTTTCAAACTGAAACATAAATATCAAATTAGGAAATAAATGGTTTCACTACAGAAAATTCGTTATAATTTGGAAAAAAATAAAGCTAATTTACTGAAACTATATGGACGGGAAAGACCCTAATGATTTATCAAATCATGTACATGAATGATCATACTTGATACGAAAAGAGGCTTAGCATTTTGATAGAGAGAGCATCATCACATTTTGTTAGGAATTCTCTTAGTGTATTACAAACAATTAAATATTGAAATCCCACAACTTGGTATGTAAATATACTGCGGCTCTGTAACACAATGTTGTAATAAATAGTCACTATGTCAAACAAAAATCTTATTTAATGGTGGTAATAACAAAATTACCGAAGATAATTGTCGACAGTCAAAGTCCAAGAGGCAAAAATACAAAGAAGGTGGAAAAGCACCGGAAAAATTGTCGACGGCAATACTAAAATGGAATAAAAAAGATAACAGGAAACACCTACAATGGCCGAAAAACATAGCCACATGCCAGAAAGTAAATAGGAACTGCACAAGAAAAAAAACCCACAATAAAAATACAAAAGACAAACATAAACAACGATAGGAACTCGGGACAGCCGGACTTGGTACCGGCACTAGCAAAAGCCAGCGGTAGGGTTAAACCGGTTTATGGGTACCCAAACCTCCCCTTTCTCTGTCCCGTTTCCCTATCGTAGAATAAACATACGAATAAAACCCATACAGGTAGACTACTAACTCCATGACCACAATCTAGAAAAGAAAAATGTGGGGACAAAACGTAATTTTGAAAGATGGGTCAAAGAGTGCTCGCCGCTAAACTGCCGGCTAGCTCAAGGAGCCTAGTCCGCTGGTAAAACACTGTCGCACTACGGAAGGAAAATCAAATTCAAAACTCCCAATGGGTTTGGTAAAGAATCGTCATGTATTTCAGTAGACATCGGCAGTATCAGTGAGAGGCCAGTATGTGTGTAAAATCCTCAGGTCACTGGATCCCAAAGTATGTATTTGATTGCGCTAAATAAGTTTTGTTTTATATTTTGCGACTCCAAGATGAAGAAAAGCAATAAAACCATTGTTTCATTCCTTGGTATTACCATGAACTTGTAGGGACTTTGTCTCCTGTGCATTTACTCTGTGTCCTTTAATTGTTAACATAAAAATATGAATGAGAACGAAAACATATCAGATTTTTTTTACCATTCAAACAACTTAATGCCGTTTTGGTTTGATTAAATATATCTTGATTTGAATTTATTTGAAAACTGGTCGTTGCGTTTTTTGGTTGTAACATTTTTCCTTCACAGTAACTTCGGTATTGTGTTATCCATACATTAATTGACCACATATTGTTTCAGCATTAAACTTATTGACAACAATATGTGGGTTGTTCCATTTGCTGAGTCTAATCATATTTTTTACGAATTTTGTCCCTTGTATATTTAATCAGTATACCTAAATTCCTTAAAAAAACTGTTTTCAAATACGTTCCTTAAACTTTGATTGGTTTCTTCAGATAAGTATAACGCCAAAGATGTTGCATATAATCAGTTGTTAATGCCTCAATCTCCAAAAGAAGCCACCATGGGAAGGAATTTATTAGGCACAGCAAAACAATACTCAGAAAACCCAATTAAAGACGGTAAAAGAAATGCAGATGAAGAACATCATGAATTCAAAACAACGGAAACACAACCAGTAAAGCCATTGTGCTTGAGACTTCAAGATATTAATCGTGAAAAAATTAAGACAAAACTTTCAAAAGCCGAGTTTAAAAAACGACTAGAATTAGCATTGAAAAATGGAGAGTACCAGATGATGGTCGGGAGGTTGACATTTTGGGACTTTGGCGGTCAGTATATCTACTATACTACACACCAAACATTTATGACCTATCGAGCTTTGTTTCTTGTTGTATTTGATGGTAGTAAAGATCTTCATGAATGTGACGGAACAGAAGAGCTTATTCCAGGTCAACATGGAAATGCAATTCCTGCAGGTATAAAAACTATTATATTGTGTATATTTCACAATTAATTCGTTGCTGCAGCGTTTGTGAAAGAGCAAATACACTGTCACAAAACTACTGAGTCAGGGATATGTTCAGCCGTTGTTACTTTCGTCACTTCAGAAATTATACGGCCGTCAACACGACATCATAGATAAATATGAAATGTCAGTGTCACAAATGAAAACTGACATTTTCAGCTAGTTTCACATCTTCCCGGATTTGACATTGGCAATTCTCTTTATACCCTAGATTGACCCACTGACAGTGTGACGGATGCTGTATACAGAGCAGGACATGCTTACCCATCCAGAATACCTGATGTCACTCCTGGTTTTTATTGTGGTTCAAACTGTCAGTGCTAAAGTTCTTTGTTATTGTCTGAATACTAAAGAGATTTACAGAATCTTCCCAAATTTTTACCTTGGTACTGTTTGGGGGTTAGAGAACGTAAAACGTACCATGGATTTTTATTGGTTATGTCTGCGGGTTGGATATTGTCATTTACCGATCAGCTACCAAACAGATCTTCCAAGCCAATGAATGCCTCACTGACTGTATGACGGGTGCTGTATGCAAGGCAAGACAAACTTTCCCTTCCGGGGCACCTGATGTCACTCTTTTTTGAGAGAGAGAGGGGGGGAGAGTTCACACTGTTAGTGCTTTAGTTTTTAGTGTTGTGTTTATGGTGATATCGTGTTTTGTCGGTGTGTAGCGTCTTTGGTCTTCCGTTTCTTATGATCTTGCTTTTGCATTGTCTCTGGACATTGATTTATGTAATTTTGTGCTTTGTTCCGTCGGTATTCTACAGCCGTTGTTTTTTTTTACATATAATACAGCAAATAACAAATATGATATCTGTGTGAAAACTACCTCTTGCAAAGTTAAAATGCAAGTATCTTAAAAAACTAGTTGGTGGAGTCTGTAACTTTTATGTAAATTATCTGTCAACAGTGTATACTATTAGTTTTTTTTCTGGCTAACCCCTGTAGTTTACATGATATAATAAAAGTTTTTTTCAACTTGAAGATCAATTGTGTAGTGTTTTTATTTATTTATTTTGATTTTAATCACACAATTCATGAGGAAAAAAGTGGTTTGCCTGTTTGTTTTTTTTTATGCCCCCGGATCTTTAGATCGGGGGCATATTGTTTTTGTCCTGTCTGTCTGTCTGTCCGCATCTTTAACCTGGCTCATAACTTTTAAACCAGATGTTGTAGGACATTAATATTTAGTATGTGTATTGATCATGTGAAGCTGAACATTATTATGCAAATTTCACTAAGGTCAGGTCAAAGGTCAAGGTCACAGAGGTCAAAAGGTTAAAATCTAGATTTCGCTATAGCTCATTAATTACAATTGCTAGAGGCTTGATATTCTATATGTGAATAGATCTAATAGAGCTTAATATAAATCCACCAAAAAAAATTTGGGTCAGGTCAAAGGTCAAGGTCACCGATTGCAAAATTGAAAACTTTAACAAAAACTTTAACATTGCCTATATTTTTTCAACCAGATTTGATAGGACCTTCATATTTGGCGTGTATATTGTTCATATAAAACTGAACAGTATTATGCAAATTTCACTAAGGTCAGGTCAATGTCACAGAGGTCAAAAGGTCAAAATATAGATTTTGCTATAGCTCGTTAATTACAATTGCTAGAGGCTTGATATTTTATATGTGAATAGATCTAATAGAGCTTAATACAAATCCACCCAACAAATTTGGGTCAGGTCAAAGGTCAAGGTCACCGAGTGCAAAATTGAAAACTTAAACAAAAACTTTAACATTGCCTATATCTTTTCACCAGATGTGATAGGACCTTCATATTTGGCCTGTATATTGGTCATATGAGACTGAACAGCATTATGCAAATTTCACTAAGGTCAGGTCAAAGGTCAAGGTCATAGAGGTCAAAAGGTCAATATTTTTATACATACCATTAATATGGTCAGAATGATGCCCCTATCAGTTTACTATAAAATTCAGAATTATGCAACGCAAATGACATTTTAAGCAATGCTAAAAATTGTACATTTCAAATATTAAGGGTTGACTGATGGGGAAGATAAAATGTCCATCTGGAAAAAAAAACTAGTTTGCTGTTCTCTTGTGTTATGGTATAATTATATATATGCCGTTCAAACGCATGAATCTTTTTGAGAGCGTCACTAGATAGTAATTATGCAGGATAGTAAGATCATAATACGGAAAGCATGACCATAAACTATTATCAATATTAAACAAGATATGTGTTGCAAAACAGCTCTAAATGCCGACAAATAACGAGATATATGAGCATGTGAGCTGTTAAGGAAAGGTTGAAATCTGTCCTTATTTTCAAAATCAAATCCATTTGCTTATTCTTACCAAGTATTTATAGGGATTTTTGTCTCATGTACATTTACTCCATATCCCTTTAGTTGTTTATTTACGGCAGAGTTTGTTTCTCCAATGTGTTTTAGGTGTATGCTTTATCTATGTTGTCAGTTATTGTGTACTTGTTCTTTTGAGCATTTCTTATATGAATGCACTATCAAAATTCTTATTTTGTAAAGTTTAAACTTAGCCATCCGTCTAAATAATGCCCTCATCTCCCGATTTTACTTGTTAAGTTTTTTTACAACCAACTCGATGAGTGCCCTGTGATCATTTATATGTTGTATTATCTGTTTGTTCCTTTGTCGGGCAAGGCATGAGTATTTTTATTTATATGCTATGTTTATTGACGACCCAATCCTTGACCTAGAGTCAAGATACATTGATGCAGTATTGGTAAATAGTTAACCAGTAAATTTCACTCAAACTGGTGCTAGGGAATTCTTGAACTTACTATGATGTAAGAGTGTTCGCTCTTCGTTGAAGACCTCATGGTTACTTCAAGATGAAGAACAACAATGAAAGCGTTATTCTGTTTGCTTAACCTAACCATGTATTTGTTAAGATTTATCCAATTTTAATTTACTCAGTATCCCTGTATTTGTTCATTAAAAACAAATACTGTGAAACATTTCAAGGCTTTATATTTTGAACTCATAAAATATGTCTTATTTCTTCTTTAAATGATCATTTTTATGCATTATTTAGAATAAATGGACCATCCACTCTGATTAAGTCCGATGATAAAATCTATACTAACTGAAAAAATAACAATGTAGTAAATAAAAACACACACATTACCATTCAAAAGATTGTACTGATTCTTTATTTATTATTTAATAACAAAATGCCGAAGTAACTGCGAATTCAGTTTCTGCATATATGTAAAAGCTGACAGAGAACAAATAACCAACAGTATCTAAAAAGGAATGCCAAAATCAGCTAAGGAAAGAGCTATGCAAGAGGGAGATACTCCTTAGGTTTTAACAAGATTTTCATAAACTTAGATATTGCACGTTTTCAAATGAAATCAGTTTCCGGGCCAGCACAGAAGTACTTGCTACTTGGTTGGTGAACATCCTCGATGACTAACAGTCCACCAGCAGTGGCATCGGCCAAGTGGTAATAAATATCAAAATACCGAAGTTATGTTGAAATTAGTTTCTGTATATGCGTATTTCGACAATTTATGTCTCTTCAGTCCAGATCAAATCAAAACATATGGAAATCCAAAAACCGAAATATGTGTAATGATAGAGAACTCATTACCGATAGAATCTAAAAAGGAAAATCAAAATCAACTAAGGACGGAGCTATGCAAGAGGGAGATACTAAAATTTCTAACACTATAATTTAAGTTATGTCTACCATTGGCATTCATCAACGAAACTTTTGTGTAATAAGTGAGATTAAACTTCCTAAAATAAATGCTCATTCGTTTTGATGATGGCGCTTAGATGAACATTAATCTTACTTAGAGTCTCAAGTCCACAATGCTGATGGTTGCTTTAAGTTTATCCACGCAGTATTATTAAGGTCTTTCCCACTACAGTGGAAAGACCTTATTGTATTTCTTATGATATTTATTATTATCATTTTTGTTTTTTTTTTCCTCTGCCATCAATGTTGTCGAACTGCTTTGACCAATCATAACCAAACTTGGTACACTTAACAAGCATTGGCCGGGCTCGACTCAGGTCAACCTGTGAACTGATTCTATTTTTAGTAACAGAGTTACCTCCCCGAATACGGTTTATCTTGTTATCAGATCTCCTCCTAAACCGTAACCGATATCAAAAAACTGAGTTGAGGAAAATGTTGCATTCATCCTCAGGATGATTTATCATGCAAAAAAATTTTTTGGGGTCGCGACCCCGGTTACGCGTTTTTGACCCCTAAATATGCAAATTTTTCAAAGTTGTCGGATTTTGATGAAATTTGGTTTCCAGGTAGCTCTGATGACCCTGATTACAAAAAGGGGGTCAAAAAATTTTTTCGGCCGCCATTTTCAAAATGGCCGCCATTCGAAATTTTGTTCTCGCTATATCTCGGAAACGATAAAAAATTTATAAAAACATTATATTGCTAAAATGTTCCTCTCATTGAGATCTACATTTGATTCAATTGAACAAAAACTAACCGATTTTGAGTTATTGCCCTTGACGGGTAAATCGGTTTTTTGCGAATAACTTTTAAACGCTAACAGATAATATAGTAAACATATATGTTTAAAGTGATCAGTATGAAAAGACCTTCAATTTGAGTACCAAGTTGAAGGTCATCGGTGACCTTTGACCTTGACCTTTGACCTCGTTATCAGATGAACTCGGAAACCGTAATAGATGGCTGAAAAAGTATATCAGCAAAAATGTTCATCATGTCAAGGGCTACATTTGTCCCATTTGAACCGAAGCTCTCCGATGACTCCCTGAAGAGTTATTGCCCTTGACGTGTTTCAGAAATAGGTTTTTTGCGTATAACTGTTAAACCTTTACAGATAGTATGGTCATGTAACATATCAAATTAATCAGTAAGAAGAGACCTTCAATTTGATCCCAAGGTCAAAGGTCATCAAGGTCATCGGTCAAGGTCATAGCCAAATTTTACGTTTTTTTATCGTAAAATCTTAAGAACGATTAGAAATGGCTACTCTAATATATTGGAGACAATGTGCGTCTCATCAAGATGATTTTAAACATGTGACATGACAAAACATAACATTAAACACAACATTGACTGGGAAAGACCTTGCAATTGTTCTCTGAACAATTGTCCTTTTAATTAGTTATTTTTATTTGCATTATTTTACAGTATTTCTGCAACACTGGGTCAACTCTATATTAACATATTGCCAGCA
>MJUU01062583.1:0-10988 GCA_002080025.1 Modiolus philippinarum
ATCTAGAGTAAACTATACATTAGGCAAAAAAAAATAAAAATAAAAAAAATAACCCGGGTAAACCAATCTTACAATTTAAGCAAGTATTTATATGCTGTTCCACATCTTGAAATGCCTTCAACGGTAAACAAAATTAGCCTGTATGCATTAATGAATTTCATTTTCGAATATTAATTAATAAACTGCGATGGATTAGTTATACATTTTAATTTTGAACGCAATTCATGAATAGTTTCGGGTTATTTTATCTTTGAATGTGTTTTACCACAGAATCAAAGACCGTTGTGACCAAGTTTGATTGTAATTGCACACGTGTATCTAATAAATGTTTTCCAGTGCTCCTAATATAGATAAGATATAGATTATTATATTTCAAGAAGACGAAAGGACCTTTGTAGGAACAAAAATAATAATATCTGATCCTTGGGGCTAAAACCGCAGCTAGCCACGGGGCACTTGTTTTAATCGAATTACACAGCACAGGTGACCTGACAAACTTACCTGAGCACCTTCCGACACGTGTACACATGCAGGGGGTCAAATTAACATTTTTGCGATGTTTATTCAAACTGAAATGTATTTTATGAAATAAATAAAAATAATCTAAAAATGCATAAAACGTGTGGCATACATATATATTCACGTTTATACAACTTTTTTAAAATGGTATTATCGCTGTATTTTATTTTATTCCTATAATTTTGTATTTCAGCAATTTTTTTAAGTATTACGAAAAAATAAAAATGCATTCAATTCAAATTTAAGCGGAATACACATCGATTTCCCGTTGACACTAGGCATACCTGAAATAGTTCTATAATGTTTGGTGTTTGACGGTAAAATGTTGAATATAAGATTAAAACGAAAAAATAGATTATTTATTTTATTAGACGAAAACGATTTATTTATCAATGGTTGTAACTGCATCAGCAAGACATACAGAGGCGCAGTAGTTGTACTACACAAGCATGATTGCAAGCAGATTGTAACAACAATTTCTACAAATCCTTGATTGCAGAAAAGTTTTTAATTTTTCACTTCATGACCGCCATAATATATCAATTATTTCTACAAGATGTTTACATAAAACATTTCCCGTATGCTCGGGAACCAGCAATATACAAAACAATAACGTGTAGGCCAACAGATATAAGCCCTGTAGCCTTAATATGAAAAGCTTGAAGGCCGGGTTCGGAACTTTGTATGAAAGTGCATCAATACAAACTACAAAAAGTTAAAACTTTGGTAATGTGGCAAAAAGGCATGTTTAGAAAAAAAATACGCGAAAGAAATTTTCGAAAGTTACTTTATTGAATTGAATTGTCTTTTGTTGCAGACTGCAATGAAATAATTTTCAATTCAGAAAATACATAAAGAAAACAAAGATGCGCAAAACGATTCTTTTTCATATTGAGTCTTGATTTCATTCATGACGAAACACGCTTCAAGTACACAGTATGTCCCTTGGTGACACACTGAACGGACGACTGACATCAGCATTTGCTAATAGCATTGCACGTGTAAACATATTTTTCTGTGTATTGAGAATTACATATTCATTGTATTTTGTTGGATTTGAGTTGCATCCTTGATTCCCTGTAGAATTCACGAATTTACATAAAAATATATAAATAACTGAAACAATTCAAAATGAAATAATGATTCAATAATAGTTTAAAAATGTGAAATATATCATTTAATTATCTCTCATTATGAAAAAAAAATTAGTTAATTCAACAATGAAAGATTGAATTCACCTTAGTTTCAAAGAAAATAACACGACGACTAGAGGCGGCGGACAGGAATAAATGGAGCCCCGGAGAAAGGAGAGACGGGATGTGAGAACAAGCAATGAAACAACGCTTTTATTGTTGTTCTTCATCTTGAAGTCACCATGAGGCCTTCAACAATGAGCTATGCTCATACCTCATAGTAAGTTCAAGACGGCCCCTAGCACCGGCTTGAGCGGAATTCATTGCCGGATGTCGAGCAAAGCTACATCCATGTTTATCGGATCGTCAACAAACATAAAATCAACTGGCATAGTATTCTTGCAATTGCTGTGATCCTTTGCCCGACAAAAAGAACAATAGAAGACAAACACAACGTTAACCACAGGGCACTCATCGAGTCAAAATGCTTTTCGTATAAGTTTAAGCAGAGACATGTCCCTGGTTTAAGGCAGCAGCAATTGGATTTCTCCCGGTCGGTGAAATATTATTTATAGGACTATAATTTATTCGTGAAAAACTTTTTACCTCCTGTTTACATCTCAGTTCTACTATTTTTGGACATTACATGTATTTGCAGCTGCATTACTTTTAAACAAAAAATATTTTTCAGCGCTAAAACGATTTTCCTCTAAAAATTAGAAAGAATCCTTTTGTTTTACAAGTAGCATTATCGGGTTATAGTGCGAATTTTCTTAGAATGTTATAGGTTTCTTTTTGCACATATATTTTTTACCATACCAAGCTCTCATCGGGGGTAACTTGACTTCAATCAGACGGGGTCGGCATAAGGTTTAAACCCAAAATTCGAAATTATTCGGGTCATGCGAAATTTTAGACAAGAATTTATCGTAAGAGACGAAAATGATGAACAAGACTTATCCATATTGATATATAAAAGCATACTGATTTCAATATAAACGAGTTTATTTCTATGTTTTGCCTGAATTTCTATGGTCAATTATTTTAGAACAAAATTGTCAGTCAACAGGGAATTAGACGCGAAATCTCTAGAAATTGCTAAAATGAACATGTATACCCGAAATATCATCCCAAAATTTTGCATGAAATTTCACGTGCGTACATATTTCATGTAGCAGGGATTCTGCTATGATAATGCCATGTTGTGACTGAAGATTCACAACACATTTTATTGCAAACTGGTGACGATGCCAAACCACACACGATGTGCTGTACACTGGCGACGATAACACAAATAGAATTACCGACTCTATTATTTATGGAACTGCTTCAATCAAGTTTAACGGTAACTGGTACTGATATCTGTAGTATTATAGAGTAAACGATATGCTCTTTGCATTTTTTTTCATATTAACATATTAACGGAAAACTAAACATCTTTACTTTAGATTTCAAAATGCAAGTCATGTCATATGTATAGTTATTGACAACACAGCACACGAGTTTGTACATCAACACATCTAAAAATATGGTCATTTACTGAAAGTACTACACGTATGTACAGTTGAAAATTGTTTATTAATTCAATCAACACTACAGCTGTGTCAAATTAACAAGATCATAAAACAAGTATATTTGATTACCTGTACTAAATAGGAGACATCGATTTACATGTGTTTAAATGGTCCTTGGCTAAATAAAGTCAAATTTTTTGTTTCCAAGAAAACGTTATTTTTCTCAACAAACTTACAAAGGGTGCTAGCCTAGTGAATGCAAAATATGCACAGAATGTTTGTGCACTGAACTGGAGATTTGAATAAAATTAAGGCAGCTAAATTTCATACTCAGTTCCAATCAAAGAACCCCTTAAAAATCAGATAGCATGACCTTTTTTTTTAGATATTTTAAAAATGGCTTTAGTGTCCACCAAGTCATGATTTACATGTACATGGAGCTGTACTGGCAACAGTCTTGATTAGATGTATCAGACATATAATAGCCAAGGACATACGAGCAAAATGTAAAGCCTACGTTGTTAATTTCTTTCTAACAAATTTCTCCAGAGTACTCTCATATTTTCCCTGTCATGCATCTCAGTAAACCACATAAGATATACAAAGGACAGCTATTTATTTAACATCAAGATACTGAAGGAGAGCATTTTTACATACATATTTATTGTTTATTTCTGACACATAAAATTTAAGATAGGTTAGATACCCACTAAATGAACATATCAAATCTATTCAAAGTGATAAATTAATCGCTACCTATAACCTGGAGTACACACTCCGGTAAGTAACCTAGTAAAATTTACGAAAACTGCTGCCTGCTCTGTGAAGACAATATTTTTTCAATTGGTTTGTTATTTTTTCCGCATTGAATGAATGTTGCGAATACATTAATACATAGTATTTTTAGTTGATTAGTTGTATAAATAATGCTTCTTTACAAAGGCTCAATATTTTTGAATTTGTTGTACAACAGATAATTCAATGCTATCTTAATGGTGCATAAGTGGTTCTCAGTGTTGTTGTTTGACATTGTTTGAGGAAAATGAGTATATGATATCCGCTTCTATATAAAAAAACTAATTTGCCTTATTATTTCTACGCAAAACGAGGTCTATACTTGAGATAATTTCCTACACCATTCGACACGAAATTGACTACATTTACCAAATGCATAAAATCTTCTCGAAAATTGTGGTAACAGGTCATCTGTTACATACACTGTCATTACAAAATCAAATCGAATGCATTTTCATACATTTAGATAACAGATTCAGCCACTGAACTTACCACTTATATACAATTTTGACGGTTTTTCTTTAGGTGTTTGTTGAAATTCGTTGTATAGGACATCCAGAACCGAAAAAAAAACTAACTGCTGTTTTGAAGGCCAAATAACTAAATACCGAAGTTATTGTGAATTTAAATTCTGCATATGTTTATTCATTCGTAACCAAAAAAAAAATGTTTTGGTTCTTGGTGTATTTGTGTAGTGACTATCCTCTCACATACTGTAAAATAGCTAAAATGGACACAAAAAGCTATTCACGACAATGTTCGACTGCTAATAATCTAGAAAACATACAAGTGTAGCATATATTAATTTTTTTTTGAAGAAGTACATTTACTAGAGACCACTTTACTCGATTTTCGGCAACATGCATCTGAGCATATTCTGAAAATGACTCAACATAGGAACAAATTCACGCCTTAATGATCATACTTCTTTGTAAATAAAGAAATTAGCGTGGCAATTTATAATTTACATCTCGAATTGGTTTTTGATGTATTTTTGTTGTGTACACGTAAAGGGATATGGAGTAAATGTACATCAGACAACAATCTTATACATTCACCTTAGAACCCGCAAAACAAGACACTCTTGTCGACGTCTAAATAGAAAAAAAATATTCATATCCCTTTGCAGATTATAAACACACCGTCAGATCTGTGTGCATGTACGATTTTGAATGGATATAATTATTTCCTTTTAGATAATAATTTTTAATACAGTAAAAAACTTTTATAAGTCGACTTTCGAGCTAACTTAACTATGCTTTGGGAAAATGACCGTGAAGTTTTTGACCTGTAATCAGCAAAATTAAGAAATAATTCGTGAAATACTAAACTTATCTTGGCTGCTAAGGTTTTGACGATTTGATATTCATATTCAGGGGGAGGGGGGACTTTGTAAATGAATAATTTAATCTTGGTGTCAATTATAATAGATATTTAATTTTAATTTGAAGAACTAAAGAATAATTTTTTTTTATGCAAATGCAAATAAATTATTTTGATGTGACATTTGATGTGAATAAATAATTTTTGAAATTCTCATGAAGACGAATATTTTTTGTAGGCGAAATCGCCCAAACTACACACCCTACAATTCAAATGGTCGTCCCCTAAAAGCAATTAAATATTGGATATACATATATTTATGGTGCTGACAAGATTAATGAAATAAACGCGAAACTTTCCCTTTGAACGAGTAAATAACGTTGAATGCAGATATTTCTGAGACCATCACCGGAAATTTTAAATGTCATGAAGTTTCGTATGTAATAGCTATGTTACCGTTCTATCTATCTGCAATTTGCGGCTGGAAATTAAAAAACAAACAAACAAACAAACATTTTGAAAAATAAATATTGGCAACTGAGTTAATCTTAAGATAAAAATAGCTTATTTTTTTAAATACATTAAAAAAAAATAAATAAATATCCATAAACACTATTACAATTTATCTATAAAAATAGATTGATTTTGAAAATTTTAGATAATTATAGATAAAAGGAATTAACTTGTACATATACGGTAAAAAATCACTGTTATTAATTGAGTGGCACTGTCACAATCCGCCACAGTGCAACACAGTTATTTCAAATACTGTGGCTAACTGTCATGCACTGTTACAATCAAGGACAGTGCATGACAGTAACACCAAATACCGTCAATAACTGACATGAACTGTAACAATCCGGGACAGCGCATGACAGTAGTCGTAAAGACTGTCATTTACTGTGTGTTACTGTTACAGTACTGGACAGTTAATCACAGTACTTGGGTATTACTGTTAATGACTGTCCCCGATTGGCACAGTTCTTGACAGTACTTAATAGATATTTCACAGTACTACCACAGCAGAGAACAGTGAATGACAGTGAAAAAAATCACTGTTCCTGGTATGGACAGTACTTTTTTCTGTTCATAGTGTAGATAATTTCCTAAAAATGAGTGTTTAATCCTATAATATTAATCTTTTGCTTTGTTCCTTCGGGTTTCTACTGTCGTTGTTTTATGGAAAACATCTGAACTACAAATACATTAAGTAAGTCTTCTCTGATCTGTGTCAAAATTTCTATATAAGGATTTATTTAAAATAAATGACATAACTTATTCCAATGTGTAATTTTGATGCTTATCTATCTATGAAAAAAACAATGTTGTAAATATGATGCGTTTTTTGACAATAAAAATGAAAATGTACACTCATGACATAAAGTACAAACATCAACAGTGTGAATTTGGTATCAATATTTGTACAATACACAGATTAGTGTTTTTAAACATAACTTTCTTACATGTTTTTCGTGTAGGTGGAATCTTGGTGTGTTCTCTTTAGATGTCTCAGTGGTATTATTCATCTATTTTGTCCAAAAATTGTTCATTAGGGTGCCCTGTGGTTGTTTAAATGTTGTTATCGTCTTCTATTAGTCTTTTTGTGGGGAAATGGATGACAGCGATAGTAAAATCACTTTGCCAGTTAAGTTTATGTTTGTTGACGATCCCGCATCCATGGATCAAAGAAAAAAAGACATGGATGTAGCGTTGCTCAGCAATTAGGAATGAATTCCGCTCCTACCGATGCTAGGGGCCGTCTTGAACTTGCTATGAGGTATGAGAAATGCTCATTGTTGAAGGCCTCATTGAAACTTCAAGATGAAGAACAACAATAAAATCGTTGTTCCATTGCTTGGTTTAACCACGTGTTTGTAAAGATTTTGTCTCATTTGCATTTACTCCATTTGTCTTCATTGTTAAGTTCATACATTAACATCTGCATCAATGGTTTAGATATCATAAATTGATAAAAACATTCTCTAAATTTTATTATAGATACATTGACTTATTAAGAAAATTTGGTTCTACATGCAGGGCTCTTATACATCAGGGCATTTCACATCCAAACTTCTATGGCAATATCATTTACAAAGCGCATAAATTCAAAAATTGTCCTTCCATTGAAAAAACTTATTCATAAAGGATATAAATACAGCAAATACAGCATTGTTGTTAAATCTTTACTTCTGGTTTTTGTTGGCAAAAATATTGATCATCTCCTAAAGGCTTTACACTATAACTAAATTTAAACAATTTTTCATATTGGCAGTATTTGGCATTGCACAATATCACTTTCTTCTTTCATAATTGATGATGTTGTTATACCAAATCTATTTAGAAGTATTTCAATTGAAGTTTCATATGTAAGAAGGCTTGATATCATAGTCAACGGAAATTATGTCCTTAGCTAGCTGTCGGTAACTGCGAGCATTTTTCCGGACAGTACCTGTGTGTATTGTCTTTATGTTTTATGTACTTCATTGTAAGGGTACTCGTCTTGATAAGTTGGACTTTTTTCTAGTTTGATTTTTACTGTGAGTTCTTTTGTGTATTTATTTTTTAGCCATTCACCACACATAGGGGAGGGTTTGGATCCAAGAAAACGAGTTTAACCCCACCGCAATTTTTGCGCCTGTCCCAAGTCAGAAATATGTTGGTCATTGGCTTGTCTTTGTCTTCTTATAAAATTTTAGTTTCTTGATATTTGGGTTGTTGGATGTGATTTGTTTCCATTGATTAATTCACTGTTTTACTCTTTTGGGGCCACTTAGGGCTTGCTATATGGTGTGGGGTTCCTCACTGTGTTGAAGACGGCGACCCCTAGATGCTTTGTTTTGGGTCGTTTTAACCTGGATGTTGTCTCCTTGACATTTACTCCATTTCCTTTCTTTTTTCATATTAAGAAATCTAACAAAAAGTTTTAAATTAGATACTAAAATTTATGATAAAAGGGATGATTTTTCTTTTCCCATAGTTAATTATCCATTTCCGGATGGCGATGTTCCATTAGCACCATCATATGGTGTTTACATATCTCAACTTGTTCGACTTGCTCGAGTATGTAATAACGTTTGCGATTTTAAACGGAATCTTTTCATAACTCAAAAACTATTACATCAGGGTTTTCGTTATCACAAACTAGTCAAAACCTTTGCTAAATTGTATCATCGATATAAAGACTTAGTTCATAAATACAATGCAACCTGTAAACATCTAATCAAGGCTTGTATTTCACATCCCTTATTTTACGGTAATGTTTTACATAAGAGTAAAAAATACTTAAACTCGCCTAACAAACTTATAAAACTTTAAATCGTCTAATTCCTAAGGGCTATAATTACGGTATTGTCATTAAGTCATTACGTATGGCCTTCTTTGGTTTTAACATTGATTTTTTGATAGGGTCTTTGCAATTTAACTAAACACATTCTAAATGTCTAAAATCTGTATTGCATGGACACGGGTTATGTATTCCGGTATATACATGACCAAGAAAGACATGGATTTAGTGTTGCTCGACAATTAGCAAAGAATTCCGCTTAAACCGGTGCTAGGGGCCGTCTTGAACATACTTTGAGGTATGAGCAAAGCTCATGGTTGAAGGCCCCATGGTGACTTCAAGATGAAGAACAACAATAAAAGCGTTGTTCCTTTGCTTGTTTTTTACCATTTATTTGTAGAGACTTTGTCTCAAATGCATTTACTCCATATCCTTTTATTCACCATGAAATCATTATTCTAAACTCCTCACAGGAAGGGATCTTGGTGGAAGCTGTATACTGAGGGTACATAACTTACTTTGTCAGTTGGTGATGGGCCTGGAGCTGGAGTCAGTTAACTGTTAGTAGTCTCTTGCGATTTCATGTTTTTGTCCGTATATTTAGTTCTTTCAGTTTCATTTTTCACAATTGACTCAGTCCTGTTGCCAACTGAATTTTACTGTTGTTACGATTGTTTTTTTTATTTATCACATTGGCTGTAGGGGGAAGGTTTGAATCCAATAAAACTAGTTTAACCCCGCCGCAGCAGGTTTGCGCCTGTCCTAAGTCAGGAAATTTATTAAGCCTTTGTGTGTCTTGTCCTTTTTCTAGTTAGTTTACTTTATGTCTATATGAGTCTAGGATGATGTTTATTTCGCTGGACTTGATTGCTCTTTGTTCAGGGGCCGACTCCGACCTGCCGTTGGGTGTGGGGTTTCTCACCGTTCATTGAAGATCTTATGGTGGCTTTGAGTTGTTATTACTCCCCTTTGGGTCGTTGTCTCTTTGACACATTCCCTGTTTCCCTTTTTTTCTATTAAAATGTATAGGATATTCCAAAGCACTCAAAGTTTTATTCCTTATTCATTTTACAACATGTTTAGTACAATGGATGTAATAACAAGCTAACCAACAGAGTTGTCAATAACAAGCTAACCAACAGAGTTGTCAATAACAAGCTAACCAACAGAGTTGTCAAGAACAGAGGTTCATGAGACATAAAGACAAATCAGGTGGAAACCACTGGACAACTGCCGACAACAATGGTCCTTACTTGGTATGGGCATTTGAAAAGAAATGGTGGGATAAACCGGTTGAATGGCATGCCAAACACCCCCTTTCATTGCAATAGTTTCCAGTTGCCACTCAACAGCAATTGCTATTGAAAGGTCACAACAAGTGAACTTAAACACATTTGCTTCAAATCTGCTGCTGGATTTACAGGACACAGAAATTAGGCAAGGGAAGAAAATTATAAGAGGATTTCAGTCAGATATCACAAGAAGAATTAACCTTTCACAATATATCTCTGTTATTTCAACGGTGATCCAATTTTTTCATTACTTTGTTTTGTAAACAATGATTTGAAAACATGCAATATATAAATTTCAGAAAATTTTGTGAAAACCTGAGGAGTATCTCCATCTTGCATAGCTCTGTCCTTAGCTAATTTTGGCTTTCCTGTTTAGATCCTATTATTAATTTGTCTTCTATCAGCTTTTACACATATTTTGGTTGATGTATTTCCATATGTTTTGATTTTATCTGCACTGAAAAGACATAATTTGTCGAAATGTGCATATGCAGAACCCAAATTGACAGTAACTTCGGAATTTTGTTATTCGAAACACATACAAATTATGAAGAAAATATATAATTGATTTTCAAAGCTATCACCTCATATACTTATTTGCCCTATCATTTCTTTGTAAATTTCTTAAATTTTCAATCATTGGTTTTTGCATTAAAATGCACGATGAACCCAAAATTTTATTTTATATTATGAACAATTATACAATTATGCTTCTATACAGAAAATCTTATTCAATTTTTTTTTATAAAAAAATAATATCCTGCAGAAACCCTATTCCAGGTAATATCTAAGTCTAATATTGCAATAGTTTCTTCCTGTAGTCAGTACTTAAACCTTTTTAGATTCATTGAAACTTTAAATCTATTGATTTCGCCCGATCATTTATTCATGCCATCAGTGTGAGCATGTGCACAGCAATATTAAATTCCTGTAATATAGAAATAAAATAGTCATTAAAGATCGGAAAGCAAAGTTCATGCTTTGACAAAGATAAAGAGCTACACTTTTATATACTAGTTGAAGGTAAGTTGCATATATTTTAAAACTCCCTAGTTTGTCTCTCCTGCAGAGTGGAGACCGTGAATAAGATAACCCGTGCGTGAGGCGTGTGCATTCTATACATTTTAGT
>MJUU01062583.1:19925-30097 GCA_002080025.1 Modiolus philippinarum
CCCCCCCGACTGCATATCGTAATAAGAAGCTTCCGATGCAGCTTCTCGCACTCCTCTCTTCTGATATGGTTGGATATGAGGCGTCGATGATTGCCACGATTTCGTTGCGCAACCCATTATTCCCAGCCTGGTAGGCGGCAATGCGACGATCGAGACGACCCAGCAACTGGTTGACACATTCAAGGAGAAAGACGGTCCTCACCCCACCCCATACTTATCTTACTTATAGAGGTACGAGACGATCTCCTTCCATTTCTTGCTTTTGCTAGCCTTATAGGGGTCTGCGAGAGCGCAAAATTGCCTTCATACATTGCACTCAATGCTCGTAGGATATCGCCATAAGTAATCAGGTCGTAAACCTCGAAATGTTCGGGATCTTAAATGACCATGAGCTCCCATAGGCCGGGGATACCCCTATAGCGCTCGCCGTCGACGAAGATATCGTCAACGTGGAAAGTAACGGACAGACTCCCGATCATGATGGCACCATCATCCACTAGCAATCCAAAGGCATGATCGGTTTTGGGAGTCATACTAAGCTGAAGATAGCGGGTTGCTCGCGGACCGAGGTTAGTAGTCAGTGCTTGCTCAATGGGTAGTGGGTCGTCGTCGTCCTCGAGGGAGGAAAGAAGTGCAGGCACGGGGGAGGGTAGGGCAAGTTGGAGATCATCGATATGTTTGGTGATCTGGGAAGCAGTCTTCTCTTGCGTTCGACCACGGGCTTGAATATCTTGGAAAAGATCTTATCAAGACGACACTGCATATCTTCAGCCTGGATACTACGCTTGGTCTCCTGGAAATGCTTAGCAAGCGCCTCAAGCTGTTTAGGATCGGTGATCTTGATAAAGGTCATTTTATTTATATTATCTCGAACGCCCCTAAGCGTTGAAACGCCGCTAAGCGTTGGAACGAACGCCCCTAAACGCTGTAACGAACGCCACTAAGCGTTGGATCGAACGCCCCTAAGGGTTGAGTCTTCCATCCTCTCGGCGGTTTCATTATCGTACTCCCTCACCATCTGGACTTTTACGCCCGACCAGAAGGTGGCAAATTTGGATATGGCTTTAATCCCGTCGCGGATACAATGCGAAGCCTTACCGCGAGCGATCGGATCTGCACACAGGCAGCATGACGTAGGAAATAGCTTCGAATGCCTCTAGCATTTATCGAATGGCAATAAAGGATGGGTACATGCATTGATGGCCGCGAACGGTCTTGATGCAGCACTGGGGTTCGGGCGGCGGCCGATGTTTCCGACGGGAGTGGGAATTATAGGACCTTCCCTCGAAATCCTGATCATCGATGCACTGAGCGTACATTTCGGCATTGCATCTTCTGCATTTATATCCTGGATCCATGCCGAAGATAAGTACTCGCTTCCACTGGTGCTCACATTCAGGGGTTGGTCCTCGAGATTTGGATACATTCTCGAATTCCCGAACCAAGGTCCGTTGATTTTTCAGGAAAAATCCCCTAAATTATTAGTTCTTTATCTTATACTCGATAGAACTCATCCAGATTGCATCGATACTTTCCATCCGTCTTGGGGCTCGTGCGATTGATGGTCATAAATCCGTGAGGCTTGGCCCAAGAGTGGTTGCATAGGGTATCGAACTGAGCTGGGGTGAGATCGCTGCAATGGTCCCGGCGGATATGATCTGAATTCTTTGCATCCTGCTCGAAGAGTAAGATGACGTTGGCATTCTCCCGGATGGATTGCCGAGGGAGCTTGAAGTAATTTTGGAAGCGATTCACGTTATTCTGACGACCGCACCCGCAGTAATTTTCGCACTTGCTCTGCTTGCTCAGCATCAAGTCGTCGAAGACCATGAGATTCTTGAGAAAGGGGTCGAGGGAAGGTCGCGAGGGTCGGGCACGTCGCTTACCTGCTCGACGAAGGGCTATATACCACTTGGTTTGAGCGATGGCTTCCTCACGTCAGCCACGTCGATCAAGGAATGCGGATAATGCTCCTTGATGGAAAGAAGGTCGCGGATATCGTCTTTCGAAAACCCTTTCCCGAGCGCCTACCTCAGCAGCTGGTAAATGGGCTGGTTGAGCGATTTTCCGAAAACGTAGAGTCGATCGTAGTCGAGCCATCCGTCACGCAGGAGGAGGTTATTCAGAAGCGTCGTCTTGCCGCAGTCCGATTTCCCGATGATCAGTGGTTAAGCATACTCGCGGTAGGCTCATCGTACGTAAGGTCTTCAACGTCCATTTTTCTATATAAAATGGCAATGTACTGTTTGAAATGCAAAAGTAAGACGGCGATGAAATGCTTGGGCAAGGAAGTGACCAGAAATGGGTAGCTGCCGAGGATGTACCGTCTGCGGCTCCAAAAAATCCCAATTTATCGTTGCGTCAGGCGCTGGGCTCTAGACTAAGATGCTCAATCGCATGCCTTTTGAAATTTATCCCTAACCCTTCCCTTATTATTAGGGATGGCAAAATGTCTCAAATTCAATACTCGAGTACTCGGTAGAAATACTCGCGAGTACTCGAGTACTCGGGTTATTGTAATTGATAATATTTTACCACCATTCGTTTAAAGGTGGACGAGGACCTGCCACGTAGGTCTTCTCGGCTTCCAATGAGACCTTTCTGGCTTGTTTCTTTTTCTTCTTCAGAAAAGATTGTCAATTTGAATGAGTATTTAAGCCAACCACCTGTTGTATACATCAAACAATCAATCACTAACTGGCAAACAATCGACTAACGGCTTGTGTTGTAGAAATTTGCTTTTATCTTATTTTAATTACATGTTAATGAGGGGTCTTTCTGATAAAAAAAAATGATCAACGTTGCCTGTCCTGCCAAATAAAAGTTTTCTCCAGTTTTGCCGGTCCTGTAACTTAATAGACATGTTTCAAAATATTTATAGTATAACTTTGAATCCGCTAAGAAAGAAGGTTTGGAAGAAATTTTACCGAATAAAACAAAACAATAAGTATCAAGAGGTGATTAAATTTTAAAGATTGGATTTTGGGAACTTCCTTTGATTTAAAATTAATGATTTGATGAGTAAATTTCAGAGAAATAAAAAGAGAATAACTACGATACACATGGTTGGGAATACTGAAATATCAGGCGAATGCATATGAGATGTAATAAATAGAAAATGAAAATATAAGAGAAGAAAAATATTGAGAAGAAACTAAAAATACATAACTAGAAAATATCCATGAATTTTAAAATAGGCCGAGTACTCGAGTACAAAAATTGTACTCAAGTACTCGCCTTCTAAAGGAGTACTCGAGTATTCGAGTACTCTTTGCCATCCCTACTTATTATCATCCTTGCCCTTACTCTTTATATAACCCTATAGCATAGCCCTTCCACTTACTTTTAACCTAAGCTCTTTTCATGCCTATTAACCTAACCATACCTCTGACTATAACTCTAACCCTTTCCATGACTATAATCCTCACCCTTTGCCCAGATATAACCCTGACTCTTTCCCTGACTATAACCCTAACCATTTCTCTAAATATTATCCTAACCCTTTCCCTGACTACTACTCTAACCCTTTTCCCTAAATATAACTCTAACCCTTTCCCTGACTTATTGAACCTAACCATTTCCCTAAATATAACCCTTACCCTTTCCCTGACCATAACCCTAACCCTATCCCTGACTATAACTCTAACCATTTCCCTAAATATAACCCTTACCCTTTCCCTGACTATAACTCTAACCCTTTACCGTACTATAACTCAAACCCTTTCCG
Organism: Modiolus philippinarum; assembly: GCA_002080025.1. Classification (NCBI taxonomy): domain Eukaryota; kingdom Metazoa; phylum Mollusca; class Bivalvia; order Mytilida; family Modiolidae; genus Modiolus; species Modiolus philippinarum. The sequence goes on from MJUU01062583.1 coordinate 23,653, forward strand.
TGACTATAATGCTAACCATTTTCTTAAATATAACCCTTACGCTTTCCCTGACTATAACCGTAACCCTTTCCCTGACTATTACAATAACCATATCTCTAAATATAACCCTAACCATTTCCCTAAATATAACCCTAACCCTTTCTCTTGACTATAACCATGATAACCCTAACCATTAACCCGACTATAACCATTAACTTTCCGTTAATAATTATCCCAAACTTCTTCCCTGAACATTACCTTAACCCTTTTCCTTAATATAACCTCTTCCCTCACTATAACTCTAACCCTTATTCTGACTACAACCCTAACCCTTTTCCTTAATATAACCCTTTACATCGGACTTTTTCCTAAGCATAAGACTGCTTGGGAGATTCTTAGCTATTCTCTGCGGACTTTTCTTACTAATTGACTGCTAAGAAGATTCTCCGTAATTCTCTGATGTCCTTTTCCCACGTTTAAGACACTGTTTTGGAGATTCTGAGCAATTCACCGCAAATTTGTTCACCACTTAGAGAGGCACCCTAAGAGATTCTCCGCTGACACTTTCTTATGTATTTACTGCCTTGGAGGTTTTCCACAATTCTCTGCCAACTTATCTCTAAGTATATACTGCTTGAAAGATTCTCTGCAATTCTCAAACGACTTTTTCTAAGTATCAGGAAACCGAAACTTTCTCCGCAATTTTCCCCCGACCTCTACCTAAGTATAAGATTGCTTTGGAAATTCACAATTCTCCTCTTACTTTTTCATTAGATAGGTAGAATGCATAGGAGATTTTTATGTTAGTATTTTTCTTGATCTCTTACATGAAATATGAACCTCATCTCGGCCCGGATACAATGTATCTCGTCAAAATACTAGATTTGTCTTTCGGAATACTTGATTTCTTGCCAAAAACCCTAATTTTCGAGATCGAAATTCGTTTGAAATTTAGGATTTTAATTACCGATCGTTATATCGCTAAAGTTCTCGGTCGTTGCTAAGGAGCAAGATTTGAAGTTCTTGCCTTGAAAAAACCTAATAGCTGTTTTTTAGTCAGGAGTCACCCATGCACTTATATGATTTGGGGGATTTGATGTCATTAAACCTAATTACTGAATCATTGAGAAAATCTAAATTGTTTAAATTTCGTTTAATAAAAAATTAAACGAATTAAGCAAAATTTAAACATTTTAGATTTTCTCAATTAAACGAAATTTTAACAAATTAGATTTTCTCAATGATTTAGTAATTAGGTTTTATGACATCAAATCCCCTAAATCATATTAGTGCATGGGTGACTCTATTTAGAATGTCTTAAGTGCAGTGTGAAGCCGAACGTTGAATGTGAGTTAAAAAGGTGTGTTTTAACACTGATTTAGATGTTGGAATACACGGTCCTACTAATCGATTCATTCTTCTTACTAGGCCCAAGCTCTCAATGGGATGAAACTGGGTAATATAACTGGCTTACACAATGAAATTCCAGAAGAAACTTAATCTTATGGTTTTGACACTATATTTCATCTCTTGTCGTGAATGGTTAAAATAAGGAAACATCTCTAAGAAATTGCAGGGTCGAAAAACATACATTGCCAATCAAAATTGAGGGTTTTAAGCAAGTAAGTAGGTTTCATGCAGCTGGAATTATCGTTTTTCAACGAATGCAACGAATATATAATGACTAGTGATGCACAGAAGCATTACATGTTCCATCAATAGATAGTACTAAAAGTCTCCATGCCAGACCATGTTTCTATGTACATTATTCTTTCTGTTTCTCCCCTATTTAACTAAATTCAAAGACTAAAGTTTTCTTAAATTATTAAAAGATTCACAAAAACATATTTATCATGAAATATATATTACATTTAACAAAAAAATCTAATTCCGTTCAATATACTTTTCTCCAATTTTGAATGATTCGAAATTGCTCCGTAAATCATTTAGTATAGTGGAATTAAGAACCAATCAAGTAAAAACACATTCTTATGAAAGAAAAACGCAATCAATACTTAAAGTTTTCATAACGAGAATGAAGAGTGTATCGATGAATATCAACAAGTGTTATGCAATTTTTAAGTATAATAAAAGAGCCTTCGATGACTTAAACATTTAAAATTACATAATCAGAGTTGATATCCAGCGATAATCAATTCTTTCGACTTGTTAAAACTATTTCTCTTATGATTTTAATAAATAATTGTAGTGAATTTTCAGTGCCGAACTGCTGTTCCGTGTGTACTTGCTTGTGATGTTGCTGTTTTGTTTTGAATTTCAACAGCGTTAAGGATGGTCACTCCTCAAGTAAATTATATCAAGGTTTTAAAATTAGTATATTTATTTATTAGAACATCCATCATACATCATTTTAAGCAAAAAATATTGATCTGTCAGTGTGCCCGTTTTTGAGATTTACGTGCCTAAAATTTTGGCGGGAAATCGAACCCCTCTTGATTTTTCATTTACTTTGCATTCAGGCAATCGCCCTTTGGAAGATATATCAAGAATTCCATCATATTGTGTCAAAAGATTATTTAAGACATATACAAACATATTTTGAAAAGAAAAGTGGGGTCAGTGTACAAGATTTTCTAATGCACCATGGTGGATAAAATAAGAGAATTCCGAAAGTTAGCGACAGTTTCAAAATCCTGAGGAGTGACCATCCTTAATAGGCAACTTCAGCCCATGGAGTGTTCATCTCATTGTTGATTCGTAACTATTTGTTTTAGTAGAAAGTTATATAAAGATATATTTATAATGCCCAACCGTAGCTGGAAGTATGTTCTCATGAAGACGAACATGACCTAAAAATTCATTTGCCAGGTCTAATTAGTCTAAAAAAAACATAAAACAAACAATATACTAGAATACTTGTACATGGTTTGCAAATTGCACAACTTGATTTGTGAACAATAACAATAACTATCGGTTTTTAACCATCTTTGATTTTATGGTCTTCCAAATTTTTAGATTTTATCTGCACTGAAGAGACATAAGTGGTCGAAATGCGCATATGCAGAATCAAAATTCACAGTAACTTCGGTATTTTGTTATTTGTAGATGATTCTGTCTGTTTCTCCTCTATGCAACTAAATCGAAAGACTAAATTTTCTTAAATTATTAAAAAGATTCACAAAACATATTTATCATGAAATATATATTACATTAAACAGATTGATCTGCTTCAGTTCAATATATTTTTCTTCAATTTTTAATGATTCAATATTGCTTTATAAATAATTAAGTATAGTGAAATTTAGAACCTTTAAAAGAAAAACACATTTTTATGCAAGACAGACGCAATCAATACTTATAGTTTTCATAACGGGAAAAAGTTATATATCGATGAATATCAACTAGTGTTATGTAATTTCAAAATGTAATAACCGAGCATTTTTTGAGTGTAATAAATTTGAAATTACATAACGAGAGTTGATATCCCGCGATATGCAATTTTTTCGAATCGTTAAAACTATTCCTTTGGACTTTCGTTTTCACTTTCATTTATCTCTTATGATTTTAATGAATAAATGCAGAGAATTTTCAGTTCCGAACTGCTGTGCTTGTTTTGGATGTCGCAGTTTTTTTTTCGATTTACCACACCGTTACTAGTTAACGTTTATCAAGGCTAACGAGATCTCACAGGGGTTCAATAGAAAGATCTAAAATATAATAGAACATCATGCATGACGTGCTACTACTTAGAGCCCGGCAAATGAGATTTCCGTAAAAGCGATACAGCAAGTCCATATCTTACTCCAGTTCCAATGTCTCGTTGAGTACCACAAAACTAGGTGTTAGGAATATGTCATGAGGGTGAATTATACGAGAAATAGTTTTTTTCGCCGTTTTCTGCAATAACTTCCGTTTTTTGTTATTTCTACCTGACAGTAGAGAATTGTGTGCGAAAATATATTTGATTTAAAAAATGGATAATAGGGAACATCTACAATGGCTAAAAATTGCAAGCACATGCCACAATCTGCCAGGGAATTACACAGGAAAAACACAAACAAGACAAAAATAGACATAACAACGATTGGAACTCGTGACAGTCGGACTTGGCACCGAGACTAGATAAAACCAGCGGTATACTTAAACTGGTTTATGGGTACCCAAATCTTCATTTTTTTCTATTCCGTTTCCCCATAGAAAAATAATTATACAAATAAAAGCCAATACAGGTAAACTACTAATACCATGACCTCAATCTTGAAAGGGTGGAAATTATAATACGTAACTGTAAAAGATAGGTCATGCGATGAATCGCTTAACTGTCGGCTAGCTCAAGGAGCGTAGGCTGTTGGTAAAACACTGTCGAATCACGGACGAAAAGTCAAGCTAAAAACTTCCCAAAGGTTTGATCAAGAGTCATAATATATTTCATTAAAAATCGGAATTATCAGTGAGAGGCCAGTATGTGTGTAAAATTTTCATGTCACTTGATCTCAATATTTTACGAAAGGATATGGAGTAAATGAACTTGAGATCATAACACATATGTTAACTCTAACTGCAATAATTTAAATGGGCTGTATGGCCATTTTGGAAATTAATTCCTCATCAGCGTCACTAGAACCCAAACGAAGGAAATCCATAATTTCAAAAAATGTTTAAAATGCATAATTTCAAAAAAATGTTTATAATGCAGAAAACCAAACGAAATCCGCATAATCAGTATTATAGCTAAGGACAAAACTACGATTCAATGGCATTTCAATGGATGCAAGCAGAGTATTTTGTTTATATCCCCTTTAACATAAAGAAGTATGTTACGTCCCTGCTTTTTTATGGATTTTTAATCATTTTCTGGCATTTTAACAACCTTTCCGTAAAAACGAGGATTAAAAATGCCCTTAGTAATAAGCTGTTTACGAGTAATACCATATTTAAATATCAAATATTCATATCGATTATAAAGCTTCCTTATATATTCAACAACATATGAAATCTGTAAACCTGTTGTACTAAATACAAAAATACCAAAGTTGCAAAAATGAACAGTAAATTTAGTTATGCTGTACACGTGTTTCAAGGAGTAACCTCTCATCAGCAGCATTGAAACCAAATAATATGGAAAGCCATTATAAAAAAATTGTAAACAAAGAAGTACTCATTACTAAAAATATCGAAATAGGAAGCCAAATCCAGTGCTAAGGGCATCCACTGAGTGCCATACACGGAATGAAGCCGTAGTATTTCTAAAGGGTTAGAATTTTGATAAAACGGTAAATTTCTATAAATAGCAAGGTAAATTTTCGTGCCAGACAAGTCCGACTATTGGACTGGTGAATACCCTCGGGGACCTCAGGTCCACCAGCAGTGGCATCGGTCCAATGGTTTAAAATACAACAATACCAAAGTTGCAAAAATGAACAGTAAATTTAGTTATGCTGTACACGTGTTTCAAGGAGTAACCTCTCATCAGCAGCATTAAAATCAAATAATATGGAAAGCCATAATCAAAAAATTGTAAACAAAGAAGTACTCATTACCAAAAATATCGAAATAGGAAGCCAAATCCAGTACTAAGGACATCCACTGAGTGCCATACACGGCATGAAGCCGTAGTATTTCTAAAGGGTTAGAAGTTTGATAAAACGGTAAATTTCTATAAACCGCTAGGTACATTTTCGTGCCAGACAAGTTCGACTTTTGGACTGGTGAATACCCTCAGAGACCTCTGGTCCACCAGCAGTGGCATCGGTCCAATGGTTTCAAAATATACAAAATTACCAAAGTTGCAAAAATGAACAGTAAATTTAGTTATGCTGTACACGTGTTTCAAGGAGTACACTCTCATCAGCAGCATTAAAATCAAATAATATGGAAAGCCATAATCAAAAAATTGTAAACAAAGAAGTACTCATTACCAAAAACATCGAAATAGGAAACCAAATCCAGTACTAAGGACATCCACCGAGTTCCATACACGGAATGAAGCCGTAGTATTTCTAAAGGGTTAGAATTTTGATAAAACGGTAAATTTCTATAAATCGCTAGGTAAATTTTCGTGCCAGACAAGTCCGACTATTAGACTGGTGAATACCGTCGGGGACCTCTGGTCCACCAGCAGTTGCAAAAATGAACAGTGGATTTAGTTATGCTGTACACGTGTTTCAAGGAGTAACCTCTCATCAGCAGCATTAAAATCGAATAATATGGAAAGCCATTATCAAAAAATTGTAAACAAAGAAGTACTCATTACCAAAAATATCGAAATAGGAAACCAAATCCAGTACTAAGGACATCCACCGAGTTTCATACACGGAATGAAGCCGTAGTATTTCTAAAGGGTTAGAAGTTTGATAAAACGGTAAATTTCTATAAATCGCTAGGTAAATTTTTGTGCCAGACAAGTCCGACTATTGGACTGGTGAATACCGTCGGGGACGACCAATGGTCCACCAGCAGTTGCAAAAATGAACAGTAAATTTAGTTATGCTGTACACGTGTTTCA
>MJUU01062584.1:0-54910 GCA_002080025.1 Modiolus philippinarum
ATCTTGTGCTTTGTTCCTTCGGTATTCTACTGCCGTTGTTTTGTCATCTATTTTATGTTAGATTTTACCATTTTACATTAATTTATCTCCCTTGTATATTTTGTACTTTAGATATCTAATTATGAAAAGTATTCTGTATTGTCATATGATGACATTATAACATTTCTTTTTGAAAAAAAAGGTATTTGACAACTTAAAATGCATTTGTTACAAAACTACCTCCTTGGCAATAATTTTGAAAAAAAATAGCAAGTGATAGTCTTCAGATATGACACCGATATTTGATTTTCTTTGGATAGCTTATGCAACAAAAACATTATCGTATTCATAGCAATGCTTTCATATATTTTCAATGACTTTTTATTAAATTTTGAACGATTTTGATTCATTTACCTTGACTTTGCCCAAATTTCGTACAGTTTGCACCAGTTGTCGATGTTTACGACATAACCCTCTGTTAGCCAACATTTCAACCTTTCATATGAGCAAATAAAATTCCATGAGGCTTTTGGGTCATTTGAACTTTTAAACTAAGCGACTTTTCTAATACTTACCGCTCTACTACTATAATTATTGTTCCAAAGGATTAAACAATAAGGAAAATCTTTTTAGATGTAACGGGACGAGTGATAAGTAATCTGTTCTGAAAGGGAGAAATAGTATGCTAACGTTTGCAGTATGTCCTTCAAAAGTAAACAAATATAAGTTTACAGCTCGACCCGGCTTGTTTTTATACAATTCACCATCTCTAACTGTGAGGTTTATTGGTTTAATTTAATTGAATGCTTCTTATATATTTAAGAGATTGTTTATAATTGAGACGTAATATTCAAATTTAATTCCGAGGGTTAGATTTCAAAATTACGACTTTCATCTCCCCGTCATTACAAATTTGAAGTGCGCCTTTTCACTTGCATCTTCGATTCGATTGAGGACATTCTTCATATGATTTTTGACCCCATGCTTAGTTGTAAAGATTATGATGTCAGAACGTCAAACACAGATTTATGTCCCGTTTTACTAAAAAGGAGTCGAATTCAGAATTTTTTGACATTCTTTTGTCCGATTGTATCTTCACAAGTTGTTTTTACTATGCTGTTAAGGTGTCAGAGTGAAACTTTGAAACTTTTTATTTCACCAAAGGCCCCACATGAGGTATTATAGTACAATTATATACGTGTAAGATATGGAACAAACATATTTACATATAACAATTAGTATATGCAGTTGGAAGTGGAATATTGCAAATCACTAAATATAGATATAATAATTTTGCAAAAGTTTGCCAAGCCAAAAAATACATATTTATCTTGACTATTCATTATCTAAGAAAAGCATTTTTTTTTGGTTATTTTAAATATGAATGCTAATCTGCTGGTAAGGTGAGCTGCAAAGGTAGAATATATGATCCCGAATGCCAACAGTGATGAAAATCATCTTTTTAAACCTGTTAACATCGGAAAATCCAGCAAGGTCTTCGGCTGGATTCGAACCCCTGCTTGTTGTCATCTATGGCAACACCGCCTGCACTATGTCCAGCGCCCTAGACCACTCGGCCACCTAGGCTATATAAAATATAGCTTTCGGTAACCGGGTCATTCCTCCTCGTAGGAAATCTAGGGTTGTAACATAGTACACGATGAATATTGGGTGGGTAGGAAATAGATAGAAGAAGGATAAGGTTGCAACAGGTAAGATACATTAAGTATATAAATAATAGTGTTACATACAGCTCTATATAATATGAATGATAATGTGCTGGTAAGGTGAGCTGCAAAGGTAGAATATATGATCCCGAATGCCAACAGTGATGAAAATCATCTTTTTAAACCTGTTAACATCGGAAAATCCAGCAAGGTCTTCGGCTGGATTCGAACCCCTGCTTGTTGTCATCTATGGCAACACCCCCTGCACTATGTCCAGCGCCCTAGACCACTCGGCCACCTAGGCTCTATAAAATATAGCTTTCGGTAACCGGGTCATTCCTCCTCGTAGGAAATCTAGGGTTGTAACATAGTACACGATGAATATTAGGTGGGTAGGAAATAGATAGAAGAAGGATAAGGTTGCAACAGGTAAGATACATTAAGTATATAGATAATAGTGTTGCATACAGCTCTATATAATATGAATGATAATGTGCTGGTAAGGTGAGCTGCAAAGGTAGAATATATGATTTTTTGTTATTTTAAATATGAACCGGTATATAATTCATGTGTTTCAGAGAAGAAAAAATAGAGTTAAACAAATAAGGAAACTCGTCACCTATTTCTTCCTTCATACATAAATCATAAATTCGTTCAAATCTATTTATACTAGAAAAATCTACCAACTTCAATTGGCAATTTATGACTACCATATCTAAACTTGATAATACTATAACTAAATACCGAAGTTACTGTGAATTTACTTTCTGCATATGCGCATTTCGACAACTTATGTCTCTTCAGTGCAGATAAAATCTAAACGTTTGGAAGACCATAAATTCAAATATGTTTAAAAACTGATAGAGAACAAATTACCAAAATGATATGATAAATCTGGTGGAAGAACTCAAACCCAAATTCGACCTTAAAAATTCTATAGTTAATACAATTAGGTGAATTTAATGTATGTGTTTTCCACCCTACAACATATTTATTATGAAAATTTTTGAATAGCTAATACAGTTTGATCATTCCAACATTGAATTGATAATAACAACATTCAAACAAATTATTTCTGATAAATGGTGACAATTTAGAATGATACATCTCACCTGCATCAAGTTTATATGTCATACAAAATGCGAGAAATTTTCTTCTTTTTGCCTTTTATAATTCGTTGCCAAAACCATCCATTTTGGCTTTTATACATACGAATATTACCAAGTTCTCTATAAGTTCTCCAAGTTCTCCATGTTTTAACTTTCAATATATACTTACAAAATTCTAAATGCAAAGACTCAATATCATTATTTTCGTAACCACAATCTTCTGCAAAATACAATGATATAGGTTAGACCATACTGTCAAACAGCTGTAATAATATGTCTATTGGAATACAAAGGTTTTTTTTATTATTTTTTTTTTTTTGCTTTTACAATATTCGACCATTTTTAATAGAGATATGGCAATTTTTCACTTACAATATATCAAATTTAGGTTTATGACAATACTTCTTCTACATATTTGATCCAATTGTTAGCAATCTTTACAGGATTATTGACCACCAAGCCTAGTTGTGCATATTATGTTGTTAGAAAGCTTAACCTCTTTGACAGAGTTTAGCCCTTTTTAACTTCAAATTAAGTCAAATTGAGCTAACTTTATGAGCGCTACTTTCCCTTAATCTTTCATCCGATTACAACTTAACTTCATATGATATATTTGATGACCATTATGGCCTTATGTGCATATTGAATTCGTGAAATGCTTATCCCTGAAATTTTCGATTCCAACGCGATGCTAGGTCGACTCCCCCCTTTTTTTTCTAGGAAAAAAATCACGTAGTACTTAAACATGCAGTCACAATATAACTGAAATACTTTTGTAGTTTATTATGAATATCAGAATATTTTCTTACCAAATCATAATCATAATCACTTTCGCTTTGCTTCCGTATTCGTTTGCTACTAGATTGCATGGTGAATTGCATCGTCGAAAAGTGATGATTGAATATCACGTCTTGCACATCGATTTTCTGTCATCTAAAAAGATACCAATGTTAAAAAAATGGACAACAGGAAACACCTACAATGGCTGAAAAATTATAATTACATGCAACAATTTGCAAGGGAATTTTACAAGAAAAACACGTATAAGACAAAAGGCAAACGTAGACAACGATAGGAACTCGAGACAGCCGGACTTGGTACCGGCACTAGCAAAAGCCAGCGGAAGAATTAAACAGGTTTATGGGTACCCAAACCTCCCCTTTATCTGTCCCGTTTCCCTATAGTATAAAACATACGAATAAAATCCAATACAGGTAGACTACTAACTCCATGACCACAATCTCGAAAGGAGAAAAAAAGAAAATACGTAATTTTGAAAGATGGGTCAAGGGGTGCTCGCCGCTAAACTGCTGGCTAGCTCAAGGAGCCTAGTCTACTGGTAGAACACTGTCGCACTACGTAAAAAATCGCAGGGCGGTTAAGGTAAAATCATAAAAATATCGTATTTTACGAGGGGTAAACTATACATATTTGAACAGGCTTTTAATGCTTTGTTTTGTTTTGCAATAATAAAACAGTGACTTTAATGATAAAGGAGAAACGTTCGTTCGTCGATTTCAACTTTCCAAAAAACAAAGTGAAAGCGAAAGTGATCACGGTTTATAGTGTGGTACAGTTTTGTGCCTTAATCACAAAAGTGCAGGGGCAAGCGCCTCATTAAGAATTGAAGTAAATATACCATTGTAATCAGTGAAAAGCACTTTTTCAGAAAATTGCTGTATACGAAATTTACCTTTGATACGGAAAATTGTTTATTTTTCAACTTTTTAAGTAAATTGGTGAAAATAGTGCCAAACAACCCTCTAATCCGCCGTATTGAACATGAAAATGGGTAATTTCATTCTTCGTACAGCAATTTCTGATAAATTCGTGACTGATGCTTTCCAGAAACATAAAAATTCAGTAGATCAATATTCAGCTTGCCCCTGCCCTTTTGGGTGTAAATTGCATGTGTGGTGACGGCGAATCTGGCGGACGTGAAATAAGCGCAAAGAAGATGTCGATTATATAAAATTGACGTCACATCGGACGGGAATCGTTTCGAAAACGGATCACTGCGCAAATACCCATGGGGCAAATCCTCGCCAATAAAATTGTTAATTTGTGCTCTTATGTGATTGTTTTGGAATATAGCGAAAATATGCTCGTCTTCAATAGGTGACAGGAATTCTCCGCGTACGGGTTATACGATGAATCCATTCCTGCATGCAAATATTTTTAAACGTAAACGTCAGTAGTCAGATTAGTGTACAGAACCTTTTCTCAAACTGTCTGACGTTTCACAATAACTTTACAAAAGTTCTATTCCATATTGTTGCAGAAATTTGCTTGGTATCGTTATATTGGTTGAGGGGGTGCATAAATTATTTCGTCCAAGTAATGCTTCCATGTGGCACCCCCTCTGATTGACAGAACAAGTGAATAGATATGCATGAAATATATTTTGGGCTTAGTATTGTCTGGGACTAATATAACTGATATTCCTTCCAGGTCTTAGGAACTGGGATCCACAATATGAAAACAAGAATGGAAGAGATATTATACTACAATAATAAATAAATAAATAAATAAATAAATAAATAAATAAAAAACCAAAAAAAAAAAAAAAACTTTTGTAATAATAGTATGAAGATTCGAACTTAATTTCCCCATTTGCTTTACTAGTAGGACATCAGACTTTCTGCTCGAGCTGCTTTCACCAAGCCCTTTTGTTGTATAAAAACTGACAGAAATAGGAGAATCTAAATAGTTACTGAGTAAGGCCATTTTTTTTATTTTTAGTTGTGCATGTTGGTGGGTAGGAGGAAGAAAAAAAAATCAAGATTCCAGAAAAACAGAGGTCGAATTTTATTGAATAATAGGCAAAATATTAGTTGGGTAGGAAAAAAAATTAAGAATAAAATTCAACATGTTTCAGTAGCATATTTTTTTTTTCAATTTCGGGGCCAAATTTTTAAATAAGGTTGGAGGGTTCGTAAAACTAAAAATTTACAAACAACTGCCTAAATATGATAAACAGAAATATTTCGTCGTATAAGTGACCCTCTTAATTGATATTGTTTTGGGGTTTTCTAGTCTATTAATTAGACACTCTTATTCTATACACCACTTATTTATTGTCATTATTCCACTCTGCTGAAAATCATTTTCTTCCCTTTTTCACTGCCATATTACCACTTTGCAATAAAGGTATTAATGTGCTTAAACCACTTTTATCATGTTTATAATAGTTGTTTTCTGCATTTCTCCAGATTTTTTGTTTTCCTTCCTATAGGTTGTTTTGTCCTCAGTAATAGGTAGATATGAAACATATGAGCGTGAAGGTGCAACTGAATGTATATGTAATCCTTGTAATATATGAATTGGCGGATCCAAAGGGGGGGAGGTTCTAGGAGTTTGAACCCCTTTTTTCTGGACAATCATGTATTTTTTAATGAATATCCTGGTGTTTTAGTAAGAAAATACCCTAAAGATTTCCGCGCCTCGCTCCGCTGGGCGAAATTTCCCTATATTTCTGATTGGAACCCCCCTTTTTAAATTGTCTGGATCCGTGCCTGGTATGCCCCCTTGAGAAGCCTTGAATAATTTGAAAAGTGTATATCTTAATAGGTCTGAAAATGCGTACGTACGCATGCAGCGAATATCATATAGACAGAGCAACCATATGATTTTTTTTTGGGGGGGGGGGGGGGTTGGAAGGAACATCTTTAAGCGCAACTACTTTTGTGTCACTGGTGGTAATCCTTACAATTGCTGAGAATATCTTGACAAAAAATTACTCTATCCTAGTGTCAAAAATTGAATAAGTCAGTAAACAGGAAGTAGTAACCCAATAAGTCTGAAAATGCTATTATACAATATGGTACAACCATCACAGGCATTTGACAACCATACACTTGATAATATAGCACAACCATACATGTGACAATATGGCACATCCATACATGTGACAAAATTTCAAGATAATGTACGATTAACAAGTTTTAGGTTTATAGTCCATCCAAAATGTTTTGATTTTATCTGCACTGAAGAGAGACATAAATTGTTGAAATAGTCATATGCAGAAACTAAATTTACAGTAACTTCAGGCCAAAATAAAAATTTAGTTTGTTTCCCCCTACCCTACCTGACTCTGAAAATCTGGCCCTACCCAAATAATGCTATTGACTTTTGTTAATTTTTTTTTACTCTTATTTGGATAAAGAACAGTAATTTCCTACCACATTTGAGTAAAAATTGCAAAATAAATTCCTTCCTACAATGTACCTACCTACTAAACATCTGTAGGTAGGGTCAGGTAAGGGGAAACAAACATTTAATTAATTATTGCCTCGGTATTTTTTGTCATTTACCATTGCAAAGAAAATGGTAGAGGACAGATTGAATGACGGCACCGGTAAAATAGTATACCCCTTCTTCTTCAAAGCAGGGGTGCCGATGTTAACTGCCTATAAATATACCAACAATTAGAATGAATGAGTAAGAAGGGTGGAGTTCCAACGTATAAAATGAATAAGCAAGAAGGGTAGTGCTCCTTATTATAAGGCTTTAGCTGCATTTATTGGTACTGATGTAATATCATTAAAATATAATAACATATTAAGAACCTACAAACAAAACTTAACTAGAGAATGTGTCTGTAAGCCACCGATGCCCCTCCAAAAGATTAATCGTAAAGGATAACCTAATCATAAAATGTAAGTCAAAACCACTTAATTGTCATTGATGTGGGTAGTACCCGCCAAGGCAATTAATTTGATGAAATATCATTGTCCTATAATGTGTAGTTGTTGCGAAAATTGAACTTAAAGGCAAAACCTAACCAAATTCACCTAAGCATAAAATGTAGGTCAAAGCCACCTAATTGTCAATGATTTTGGGTAGTACTCATCAAGGCAATTAATTTGATGAAATATCATTGTCCTTTATTGTGTAGTTGTTGAGAAATGGACTAAAATTCAAGATTTACCTGAAGTCACTGAAGCGTAAAATGTAGGTCAAAGCCACTTAATTGTCAATGATTTGAGTAGTACTCATCAAGGCAATTAATTTGATGAAACATCATTGTCTTATAATGTGTAATGTTGAGAAATGGACTTAAACGCAAAACTTAACCAGAGTCACTCAAGCATGAAATATAGGTCAAAGAGTCAAACTACCTAGTGGACTACATGTATGTAGTACTATCAAAGATCTATGTACTGACCTATTATCATTGTTCTACCTCTTACAGAATCTTAGAAATGGACTTTAACGCAAAACTTAACCGGACGTACGGAGACAAGTGTAACACTATATGCCCCTTCCACATTCATAGGCGGGGCATAAAAATCAGGACGTATGGACAGAAAGAAGATGGAAAATCTATATATGCCCCTTCCAACATGTCCAAATTCATAGTTGGGCATAAAAATCTAACATCATAAAAATAAATGAATTTAATGATGTTTTTTCTTCTTACAAGTATAATTCCTCAGATATTTTTATAACTATTCTAAATAAGTAAAAATATTCAATTCTTGATTTCAATGTCCATTTAATAATAAGATCTTCTTGTCTTCTTTTCTGCATCTTTTTATACTAGATGTACATGTATGAACTACAATGAAGCGGAAACTAGTAAATAAAATGTCCAGAACAGCCTTAAAAATTGAATACAGTCAGTTGCAATTAACTAAAATTTCTGAATTAACTCCATGTACATCCAAATACACTGCATTCTCTGTCAGTATTGCAATAGCTAGTTCAGTTATAACATGGATTTCACAATATGAAAGTTAAGTTTCAGGAAATGTATGCCGTTGTTCATCAGTAAGGCTCAGTGTATGTATAAATGGTTGGTACATATGTATAAAGAAGTCTTTCAAGTCTCATTTCATAATTGAAATTTACTACAAATTTTGTCTGTTCATGTGCATCATCATGATCATGTACAATGTATATGCATATTTCAATAATTCCAGTTTCACTTGTTTATGTTGTTGGTGATTGGTCTATTCAGACACTGTAACATCAAAAGCCAGAAGAATATTGTTATTCTTTTTCAGCAAAATTCAACAGCATGTTCTGGTCCCCTGCATATTTCAACTGGTCAGTGCATCACATAATCTTGCCAACCTGAAAAAAATTTCAATGTTACTTCACTTACAAGGACTGACTGTATACTTGATGCTTTCATACATCAGTAGTACTCTTACATGAAAGTTGTGGAATTGGTTATTAATACATGCACATTGTAAATGGCCGCAATATAGACTATAGGCTCAGGAATTCGAGCTTGAATCATTCACCTGAAACATATTCCCTCTTTTTGTAAGCTGGGATCAACTCGTGGCCAGGCTTTTGTACAATGTAGGACAGTAAATTGTACCTTTGATTTTGAAGTTATTTTACTTGGCTCCTTACTACATAACTAGTATGGAATAAGTACAACTGCCGTAACTTGTAAGTCATATCAAAGAATAATATGAGGGGTTCTTTCAGATATAAAGAACTGCACATTTCTGACTTTTATGGGGTTATTCTTTATTGAATTTAATTTTAAAACTAACCGCTAAACAAGATGCGTTTGTGAAACACTATGCCCACAGTAGCAACCATGTCTACCATACAAAATAATTGCTAAAATTGCAATCACTAGAAATTAAAGTTAAGTAGACAATTGTACTAAGCTCCATTAGATCATTCACATATAGAATATCAAGCCTCTTGCAATTGCAATTACAAGCTAGAAGCAAAATCTAGATTTTGACCTTTTTACCTCTGTGATCTTGACATTCCATCTTATCTTAATGAAATTTGCATTATGGTGTTCAGCTTTATATGATCAATATACAGGCCATATATGAAGGTCCTATCACATCTGGTTGGAAAAATAACTGCAATGTTGAAGTTTTCAAATTTTCACTCAGTGACCTTGACCTTTGACCTGAATGACATTTTTGGATTTGTATCAAGCTTCATTAGATCCATTTGTATACAGAATATCAGACCTCTAGCAATTGTAATTAATGAGCTATAGCAAAATCTAGATTTTGACCTTTTGACCCCTGTGATCTTGAACTCTGACATGACCTTAGTGAAATTTGCATATTTGTGTTCAGCTTCACATGATCTATACACATACCAAATATGAAGTTCATCACATATGGTTTAAAAGTTATCAGCCCGGTTAAAGTTGCGGACAGACATACAGACATACTGACAGGGCAAAAACAATATGCCCCCTATGATGGCCCTATCTTAAGATCCAGAGGCATAAAAATAAACCAAGTTGAGGCGAAATAAATCATACTTTTGTTATTGGTATAAATAAGTCAATTTCCCCCCAAAAACACGCACTGACATTAAACTGAGGAAGACCGTTCCCATTGTAACAAACCCCTATTATATTATCTGAAATGATATAGAAAAGCGATTTTAAATGTGAAAACAAATACATGTGCTTAGAAAATCAAAACACAAGCAACGTAAAATTGTCAATAGATTTCCGCTATTTAAATAGAATTTTGCTTGTCAAGTAATTTTGACAAGAAATGATTACAGTTATCTCTCGTTGTACACTCAAAAGAACATGACCAATTGGCATGGTCTTCATATTGACTACAGTTTGAAAGTTCAGCAAATTTTGGCTCTTAATTTGTTGATTTCTATTTAAGGGTGGACATTACATCCATGATTTTTGGAGCATATGTACAGTTCGTATATAATGTACTTTTGTATAGGTTGAATATTTCAGAATTTCGCATTCAATGAAAATGTCTTTAATTTAGACTCAAATTTACTCCGACATTAATACATATAAATTACAAAAACAAGTGAAGACCCTAAAAGATGCCTTGCCCGTCCCTGCTGGCCTCTGAATTGATGTGAAATCTAATTGAACTAATCAGAAAAATGAACATGCTCAATAGACTGTGAAATTGATGTCAAGGACAAAAGTTACCTGCCAGACTGATATGAACGTGTATACTACCCAAGATCAACCTACATACCAAATATTATCAAAATACCACTTCCAGTTATTGAGAAATGGACTTAAGCAGAAAAACTTAACGTGGCCACTAGACTGTGAAATCAAGTCAAGGACATTAGTCACCTGCCAGACTGACATGTACTACCCAAGACCAACCCACATACCAAATATTATCAACCTACCACTTCTAGTTATTGAGAAATGGACTTAAGCAGAAAAACTTGACATGGCCACTAGACCGTTAAATTGAGGTCAAGGACAAAAGTCAACTGCCAGACTGACATGTACAGTACAGAAAGAGACATACCATAACTAATCACTGTGATAGTGGGAATGTCTTGGCAAGTGATGAGGATTAATTTTTTCCTTGTATTTTTTTTTTATTGGGCTATAAAAAGTTTTGTTAGGACATTTTCTGTTTTACAGGTAAAAATCTAATTAAGCAGGTAAACTTCAAAGAAATTACAGGTAAAAAGGGTAATAAAATTTAATCCTCCCCACTCTGTTTTATCGCTTTTTAGGTCTATCACAGTGATAGTATGTCTGTGATTTTACGTCTAAAGGATTAAAATTATGTCTTTCCAAGTGATTTGTTATGGTACGTCTCTTTCTGTACTGTACTACCCAAGACCAACCTACATACCAAATATTATCAACCTACCATATCTAGTTATTGAGAAATGGACTTAAGTAGAAAAACTTAACGTGGCCACTAGACCATGAAATTGAGGTCAAGGTCACATGACGTTATGTCCGTCAGGTAGCACTTGATAGGACTACCACTGGACCGAATATGATGTTCCTCCATCAAACCGTTGTCAAAATATCCTGTATTTAGTTAAAGTTAACGCCGTCGCCGTCGTCATACTTTGCACACCTATGTCTCGCTCGCTTTCCGCGACTTTCATCGCAGGCGAGACAAAAACAGTAAAAAATAACTTGCATTCTATGATTCAAATAAATATTTCAGGTCTGGACTTTACCGTAAATAGCTTTTTATTAGAATATATTTTCTATAACCTAAAGACAACATAACAAAGCGTAAACTTCATGAAGTTAAACCGCACAGTTCAAAGTGAAAATCACATAACTTTAAGTCAAAACCACAAAATGTATAAAAATGACATAAAGCAAATAAAACACCACCTAATGTATTGGCATTTTGATAGCACCTAACTAAAGGTGCACCGGCATGATACGACAGCTTTGGTGTTCCATAGTAAGTATAAATGGGAGAGGGGGTCATCCCAGGATCCGGACTAAAGTCTGATGAAATCTCGATTCAAGGTGAACATGATGAATTTTTATTTCCCGAAATCTCAACATGCTCCTGTTTTAAATACATCTTCCGACATCCCAAAAAGGGCCATCCCCTCATTAGATGATATGTCAACTATATACTAGTATGACAGGTAACGGATAGGTTCACCCACTATACATGTTCACCAGGTCCATTCGCACAGGGTCCGTTAACCTACCAAGTTGGTCTTTTCGCTTCCCATACTTTTAAATTGTCTGCTTGTAGGTAGGAAGAAAATTATTTTTTTATCATTTTCGCAAAATGTTTCGCAAAAATTTTTTTTTGAAAATCAATAAAATTATTTGGGTAGGGCCATTTTTTTCAGGGTCGGTAGGTTACTAGGGGAAACAAACAATATTTTAATTTTGGCCTCACTGCAACAATTGTAGCATGCATCTTCTTTTTTTACATTTGCATCAGTATGAACATACAAATGTATATGTAACAAAGCAATAAAAATATGTTTTTCTAGCATTTCATCATATAAATTTTTAATGAAAAATTAAACATCTCAATAGATTGTAGACTAAACTACAGAAAAAGGTAGAGTGTTCTAAGAAACGAGTTGCTGGGGAAAGTTAATTTGCCTAAATGAAAGTCAATCCCATTAAAATTAATTTCACTGCAAGATAAACAAATACTGAATCTACCGTGTTTATTCAAATGGTCAAAGTCAGCCATGTTGGCTGGAAAAACATAAAAGTATTTTTTGAATAAAAAAAAGACTATTAATCTATTATGGATTTCTCCAGAGGGAACCGTTTTCCTATAGTTGTCTGGGGTGTATAGTGCACGAGCCGACAGGCGAAGGCACTATTCGCACCAGACAACACTATAGGAAAACGGTTCCCGAGGGTGAAGTCCGTAATTAATTTAGTACATAACATAAAAGAAATCAAAATTAAAATGAGGCAAAGTGTCACGTGAGGTATAGTCCCGTCGTCAAGTATAGTGTCCCGCCGTCAAGGTAAACAAATAGCTGTTAAAATATAGTGACCTCAGATTATCAAATGAAATAGTAGGATTTTTACATGTTACTGTATGTACTAAAATTCTATAATATCATATATTGTGGGCAAAGGGACCCTGTGGGAACACAGGGACTTGCTCCCGGCCTAGAAATTTTTTTTCTATATATATATCAAACATGAATCTCTGAGAAAAAATACACAAGGGTAATCCTATGCCTGATGCTCGCTTCGTCCAACGACAGAAATTGTGTTTTCTGTTTAGAAAATCAATCAGGAAGAGAATGTAAAATGCAGAATTATAAGTTTGGGTTATTTTATTGAGGAAATTGGAAACAAAGCGAGCGGGGTATCAGGCATAGGGTTTCCCTAGTGTTTTTTTTCTGAGATTCATGTTTAATAGTAAACAATTTTATTTCTAGGCCGGGATCAAGTCCCTGTGTGAACCAGGAAGGTGGGAGAATGGACCCGGATTTCATATATCACATTTTAGCTCTCATGTACATGTAGGTCCGGATGTAGGTATACAACAAAGTGTAACCCTGCAGTTGTTCCCTTGACATTGGACTGAGGGGAAGTTATAGTGTCTATTATGCATGATACAACTTAGGCCTACATTGTATATTTACATACTGGTACACCTTTTTGTCTTCCTTTTGGTCTGGTGCCCAGGCAGTGGTGGCACCCCCCTTTTATCCCATCCTGTGGCTGTGTGGCGTTCTTTAAATTACACACAAAATTACACACTAATTTGGACAAGTAAAGTATTCTATTCTAAATTTCTACAGGCAGGGATCAGCTGATGTCACTGTCACTAGTGTCAATCACGTCAGTGCGGATTTTGATTTTACTTATATCTTAGCTCTTTGCGGCGTATTCTGCGCTCAGAGTGCCTGATCGCCTTATTTCACTTTAGATGATCGACATGCTTCTTTTAACTTAGCCAATCTTACCTTCATTCTACGTAGTAAGCCAAAACACAGCTGTCCGAGCTCACACCTGTATTTCAGTTGAAAGCCTTCCGGTGACACTGATTTTCCAAATATGGGAGAAAAGGCGGAGCTACTGGAAACAGTATATATATATATATATACAGTGCATTCCCGTTGGTGGAGAGTGACCTGTAGTTCTCCGGAGATCGGAGGAATATACCAAACGACAACAACAACAACAACAACAGGCGGAAAACTATAAAAAACATTTTTTCCCTGTAGTAACACTGAAGATAAACATTTCATTGTATCCCAGAGGCGATGTAACGAAGTAACACAATCGACAATAAGTTGCATCATATGTAATGCGCATATGTAACCACAGTATCATGAAATATCCCCAGACGACGTGGGGTGATTGACAGCGTAACGTCATGATGTATACGGAGTTGTCTGCCCCTTACCAAATTAACGTGAAACTGCCTTAACCTACCTGCGATCAAACTCAAAAATTCCGAAGGATTTGGTCAAGAATCATCATAAATTTCAGTAGTATCGGCAGCATCAGTGAGAGGCCAGTATGTGTGTAAAATTTTCAGGTCACTAGGTCTTAAAGCTAATTTAACGGATGCAAGCAGAATATCTTGCTTGACGATATGCCCTATTACGTAAAGAATGTAAGTTACGTCCCATCTTTTCTGGATATTTAATCCATTTCTGGCATTTTTAACAACATTTCCGTAAAATTGAGGACTAGAAATTCCCATAGTAAAAAGCTGTTTACGAGTAACGCCATATTTAGATATAACATGTTCATATCTATTACAAAACTTCTTAAATCTATTCAACAACTTATGAAATCTGTAACCCTTTTGTAAAAGTTAGACTGTGATAGTACGGTTACGTTCATTGAAATCATCAAGAGTAGAACAAACTTGGGCGAATCGTACCAAACTTGTGTGAATCGTACCAGTTTGGAAATATACACCCCGTAGAATGGAACAAGGGGAATGTCGCCGTCAAGAAAAGGGAAATTAGTAATAGTAAAATCAAAATCATCCCTTTTATCATATATTTTGGTTTTGATTTTACCAGAGTCAATAATAATAGTAAGACCCAGAAAAGGGCAACATTTGGCACAATGGCACTTTACATTTTTATGAGATTCCTCTCTTGTCAAAATAAGAATCTTAAATCAGAAATTATATTTTACATTTACATTTTCTAGACTAACATTGAAATCAAGCTTTTGTCAATATATATTTTATTTCACCCTGTACTCAATTCGATTTAAACTAGGACTAATATATTAGTGATTCGAAACTATTTAACAAATCAGATTGGTCCAATCAAAAGCTCTGTCATGGCGACGACTTTTGGTTGTAACTTTTGATTTACTCAACATAAAATTATACTAAACATTTTGCCGAAAAGCTGATTTACGACACTAAAATTTCATTCACACAAAAATTATATCCTCATGAAAAATGGGTAATAAATGCACAAAGGGTGGTTTTCTCGTGTAAAGAGATCGTAAAATTATCGATAAACCGTCCAATAAACAAATGACAGTTATGGATGATTTACGAGCATCAGGACAATGATAATCAAAAATTGGCTTACTTAATTCGCTAGTTTACATATTAAATTCCATCCTACTACTACGAAGTTTTTACAAGGATAAAGCTCGTTGTATTGGCTTTATAGCCATAATTATGCAAGAAAGGTTTTTTGAAGTGCTGATAAATTTTGACTGAGGTGACCATGCTCATTTCATTATTAGACACAAATTTTGGAGTTCAAAAACTAAACTTTTCACTGTGTATTTTGCAACTGAATTTTCAACTAAATCTACAGAAAAATATACAAAGAAATGCATCGAAGTTTCATCTTTTCAATCATCGGTTAACTATCTAAATACTGAGGTCCAGAACCTCTCAAGGTGGTTATATATGTTGCAAATTATTGTTCCTATAAATGTGGTACTAAATCCTCATATCTAGTTTAATTAACAAGCGATTAGAAGGGAAAACTGATTTACTACTATATATTTTGCATATTCGGTTAAATTAACCATGTCTCTGTCGTAGATGAACCAGACTATGTATTTAAAAACACAACTTAATAATAATTTATGCAATATTTATCTGTAATACACTCATCTGCCTTATACTCCTTTGTCGTCATGCCGGATGTTATAACCGTCTGATTTGTCCAACAATTCATCTGTGAACAGCAATCAGGAATGCAGTTGTTCCCAAAAAGGCAAATTCTGGCGTCGCTCTACGTATCTAGTGCAGAATCTATATATATTAATAAATCCAAACGGCACCTCCAAGTTTAACTCTTTTTTTCTCATCATCGGAGAACCATGTAACCTTTTCACATACACACATGTGCATCTTTGTTTCCCTCTTTCATACAATTCTAATATTCAGTATAATGCTATAAACTGACGCCCACTAGAATCATTGTCGATTTAACGATTCATATGGATGAGCGACATGGGTTCCTGTGTGCCTCTGGCTTTTTCTCGGTTATATGGAATTGTATGCATTACAAATTGATCACTAGCCCATGTGCTGAGGACTAACAATTTTATTTTCAGAAAATACAAAAATATAGGAAGAGTAATACATGGAAATTTATTTAATACCAATATGTCAGGGCAGATTCAGAATGAAAAAAAATAGAGAGGACGCAATTGAAAAGAAAATCTCAAATTTGTAGACATTTTTTTTGCCAAAAACTGCGATTTTGCCCTATTTTTAATGTAAGGGGAGGTGTACGTGTATCGGTTTATGTTATCAACCGTGAAATAAGTTCCAAAGAAACAAATTTCATAGCTTGCTCATCTGCAGCTGGAAAGTATTTACTGCTCACCTGGTGAAATAATCTCAAGACGGAATAAATCTTATAGATATATGAAATATAAAATTTGTTCCATATGGATCATATTTCATAGGATACTATTTGGGCTTACAGACGCGCCTCACGCCACCACCTAAATCAGTCCCAGCATGTTGCACATGAATGGGAAAGCATGGCTTGTATATATTTACTCTTGTCGCAAATTTAGAGGTTTGGATTTGATCTGCAAAAATAATTACTAATATCAAAACTGTAGGAGGAGTTGCGTGGACAAACAAACTATGTACCCTCTATTACTAAATCACCAAAAATAACCGAGTTCAACAATATATTTTTTTAATGAACCAAAATCAAAGTCCTTACCCCATGCACATCTTCATTATATGAACAAATGATCTTCAAAATAAAATCTTTCTAGGCAGCAACCATTTGATTTTNATGGCCAATCATACACACATTATTTTTTTCAGCATATATTGAAAACAATCTTTTTTTTCCACCTCACTGCTGCACCGCATCCTTTACATTGTTATATAATAGGACGTGTCCATTACCAATCCAAACACACTCAAAACAGTTCACCCAGTTGTCATTCATATAATAAATTAATCAAGTATGTTATTTATGTATCTATAATTTTTAAAATATGTGTAAATATTGAAAGAAAAATGAATTATTAATTGTATATAATCTTAAACATATTAGTATAAACTTATAACATAGATTTATATCCTCCGGTGTTTCGGTTTAGGCTACTACAATTTTAGGGTAAATATACCGTTTGTATATTTTTTTTAGCCTTGGTTACCATGTGTACTTATCTGTTTTTCAACAAAAATATACAAACGGTATATTTACCCTGAAATTGTAGTAGCCTAAACCGAAACACCGGAGGATATAAATCTATGTTATAATTTTAAGATTATATAAAATTAATAATTCATTTTCCTTTCAATATTTACACATAAAATTATAGATACATAAATAACATAATTGATTAATTTATTATATGAATGAAAACTGGGTGAACTGTTTTGAGTGTGTTTGGATTGGTAATGGACACATCCTATTATATAACATTGTCTCAGTGGAAGATGTCTTTGGATATTTGGTTGTATTCTTCTGTCCACTCCATACACCTGCAGTCACTATTCTTCAGCAGTCTTTTTTTTTTACTTTTGATCCTTCGCAACAATCTATTTTTTTCGTCCTATTTTCAAATCATCCTTTTTTTTCTTACTTGCCCTAGAACAAATTATTTTTTTCTCCACTTTCAAGAAGCAAACTTTTTATTTCAAAAAAATCCTTAGTCCCCCCCCCCCCGAAAATCAAATGGTTGCTGCCCTAGCATGAAAAATGTAGGAGGAGTTGTGCAGATAAACTATGTACCCCCTCAGACGCACTAGGGTAAAACCATTCCCCCTCGACTTTTCGTCGCGGTGACATACATATAATACAAGTACAGTGAAACTTGATTTAAGAGTTTACCTTTGGGAAGGAGTCAAAATGGCCTTTTAAGAGAGGTGGCCTTTTAAATAAGGTTTAATTTATATGAAATATACTACACAGGGAACTATAAAAGGTGACCGTTAAAATCAGGTGGCTGCTTATCCAAGATGACCGCTAAGACAAGTTTGACTGTATTACGCGTTTAAAAGCGTCAGTTGATATGGCTTTCTTTTCAACTTAACCTTAAAATCAGTGAAATTAGTGCTGTTTGTAATGGCTTGAAATGGTTTGAAATAGCGGATATTTCAAGTTATCCAATAAGTATCTACTTGAATTAAACACCACGGTCGTAGATGTAACCTATAATCATTTTAATGTTGTAAAATCTGTTTGAATCTATGGGGGAGTCTGTAAACTTCAATAATTCGACAAAATTTTGACAGAAATATTTCACATTATATTACTGTCGTAAAAATATGTAACAAGAATTTAAAAGAGTGAAAAACTTTGTATATTCCTGAATATAGTTTTTATATCGATTCAATATTCAAAACTGTCAATAATTCATGTACGGTTTTAGGTCACTTGCTTTAATGACATAAACCAAGGGTCCATATTGAGACATTCTAGTCTGTTTGTGATCGTAAACTTCTTCCATTTTGGCCAATCTTGCTGCACTAATTTTATGCTTAGTTTCTACAGTTATGTCATCAAATTGCCTATTTTTTGAAAGTATTCTATACATTTTTGACGTTGCAAATTCAATGCATTTGTTTAGATATTTTGGAAGACTGTACAGTTCTGCTTCAAGAATATTCTGTATGATATCGTCTGACGGAATATCATTTCTTTTGTTTTGCATTTCCTTTGCTAGCACTGCATCAATCCTCTCACGAAGACTATCAACTTGGTATTCTTTTACAAGAGGCAGTATTTCATGGGCTGTTTTCTCTGAAAACATATTAGTAAATATAAAACTTATTTCCTTTTACAACACTAAAGTTTACGCTTAGGTGCTAAGTTTGATATGTTGTAACATAATGTAAGTTCCACGAAACTCATTGCAACTTCTGTACAGAAGGTTTTCAACGAGAAAAAAAAATGTTTTGAAAGTAAAAAATGTTTTGTTCTTTATTTTCTTAAAATTTTGAAAAAAAAATATCCTGCCTAATTGGTAAAATAGTTATATTTCATTTTAAAGAGTACTTATTAAATATATAGAGATTAAGCAGCAACAATTATTTGACAACAAAATTGCAACCAACAACATGAACAAGAAACAACTTAAAGACCATTTGTGTTCCAATTTACAACTACCATCTAACAAATGACAAAGTTATTGAACTTGAGTTACGGGTGTAAATATATAGGTTCAATGCCATTGTGTTATCATTTACTGCTATAAAAACTCATTGTTTGATTTTACGATAGTAATATGCATTGACTAAAATTGTGACACGCATCTCAGCACAACTATAATTATCAATGTAATAAATAAAAACAAATCAACTAAAATTTTGATTTTGGCAATATCTTGTCATGGATTTATTTGGACATACAATAATTATACAACTGGCCAGCGAAAAGCAAGTTTTGGTTGACATAGTCCAATTAGTGTTCGTACTAAAGCAATGAAGGGCAACCCGCATTACTTTTCTTGAAGTCAGGCAGCTGGGCGACCAGCGAATTCTGCCAAATGCAAACAAATGATAATACTATTAGTTGCAGCGTCAACACAATTTATTAGAACCATGACAATAAATTGCGCTTATCAAGCAATACTGAAACAACATAAAAAAACAACTCAACAATTTATTATGCATAACTATACAACAAAACAAATATATCAACTGTTGCAACATTAAATACAACTCGTCTGGGTAAAGCGTACGATAGGGCAATTTAATAAACATTTCAAGTGCAGACTGTAATGCATTTATAAAAATGTCATTTTCAGGTATGATAAATGTATACCATAATCGCTAAATAATGCTGGGTGCAAGTCTTCAAGATCAACATGCTGAATGGCTTTACCGCCACTCTTCTGCAAGAAAGACCTAACACCTCTGTTCAACCTTCGTCGCGAGCGGTCAATTGATTCATAATCAGTTGCTCCTAACCAATTACGCCTAGGTAGAATATACGACCAAATTATGGTCGTGTTGGGCAAACGGCTCTGTAAATCAGCCAAAAAAGACTTTATAGCAAATAACAATGTTCCGTTTTTGTGGTGCACAAATCATTACCACCAGAATGAATAATTATAATTGCAGGTGGGCTTCTCCAACTTAAGAAGTATATAGGGACAGTTCGGTTAGCATTTGTCGAGGTGGTGCGAGAAATGGTACCGGAAGTGACATAGACCGGAAGTGGAAGTCACGTGACTGGATGTAGAAGTGTTTGGGTTGCGCATGCGCAACCGGAAGTAGGTAAATATCTTTTGTAAGTAGCCATCTTGACCGGAAATGACATGTTGGAAGACAGGGGTCATGATGACCTTACTACAGTGTACATGCGCGACCGAAAGTGGGCGTAGCCCCATGTGTTAACCGGAATCGGTTGTGTATCTACTGTCAGTAGCAATATTGATAGGAAATGACGTGTTGGAACAACACGTGACCCCGCATAGGTGTATTGGGAAGGTATTGGAGCGCGCATGCGCGACCGGAAGTGGATATGTATCTACTGTAAGTAGCCATGTTAACCAGAAATGACGTATTGGAACAACACGTGGCCCGCAGGGTTGTTGTATGACATTGACATGCGCGACCGGAAGTCGGGAATTTTCTTTCATTATTTCCCCTTTTTATGTTTTTACCCCTTTTTCAATGTTCTTCTTTGTATTTTCTATCTTTTTCTTCCCTTTTCTGTCATTTTCTCCCTTGTACTACCCTTTTTATTGTTGTTATACCTTTTCGACCCCTTTTCTATATTGTTCTTTGTATTGTCTCTCCTTTTCTTTCATTTTCTCCTCTTATCCCACCGTTTTTTATTGTTATCTCTTTTCAACCCCTTTTCAGTATTGTTCTATGTATTTCAATCCAATGTTTCCTAATATCCGGGCGTTGTCAGTCAGCAATTGTCATTATATTTCTGAGGGTGTCTTCTATCACAGCCGCGTTCATCAAAGGGATATAACTCTTGGGAATACCCATGGTTTTTTTGGTGTCTTCCATCACGGCCGCGTTCGTCAAAGGGACATAACTCTTGCTACTTATTTCCCGCGCTTTTTTGTCTGATGTAATAGC
The DNA here is from genome assembly GCA_002080025.1 of Modiolus philippinarum. Classification (NCBI taxonomy): domain Eukaryota; kingdom Metazoa; phylum Mollusca; class Bivalvia; order Mytilida; family Modiolidae; genus Modiolus; species Modiolus philippinarum. The sequence continues at coordinate 21,460 of MJUU01062584.1, forward strand.
ATTTCACCTTTTTTCAGTATTGTTCTTTGTAATTTCTCCCTTCTCATCCAATGTTTAGACTAAAGTCCTCTTGTGTAACCTTTTGTATGTGTTATTTTATTATTTTCCACTTTGTTTTATAATTATCTATCCTTTTCATCTAATCCTTATAGGTATTTCCCTTTTTCCCGCCAAATTCCTATAGTGTCGTCTGCTATTGCCATTTTGTTTCCTATTATATTACATAATATCTCCCTTTTTCATTCAATTCTTAAAGCGATTTCCTCTTCCCTACCAAATTTTCATAATAATGTTGTCTGCTATTGGTTTTTTATTATTGTTTCCTATTTCATTTCATAATTATTTCCCCTTTTCATCCATTTCTTAGAGTTATTTCCCCTTACCTGCCTAATATCTATACTGTCGCCCGATATTTTTAGATTTCCCGCCATTGGTCATCCGATCCTTAGAGGTATTTCCCCTTTGTCGCCATAATTCTATAGTGTCGTCTGCTATTTTTAGCTTTCCCGCCATTTTTCATCCAATTCGTAGAATTATTTCCCCCTTTTCTGCATTATTTCATGACCAACTTCCTTTATCTAACAACTAACCATAACCTAAGTTGCTATAACAACTCTATATTAATTTATTTTTATATTTGAACGTTACTCTGTTATTTATTTCTAACTATTACAGTTATTTGTTTCTTTTTTTCTATTTTTTGAATGTCATACTATTTTTTTTCATTCACAACATCGATTACCTTACCCTAACTTTACTAAGTTTCACCCTTACCCTGACTTCAAACCCTTAAAGATAATCTTAGACCCTATCACTTACATTACACCATAACTCTTACCTTAACCTTACAGAAACCTAACCCTATTACTAGTATCTTAACCCTAACCTTTAAGTTATTCACACTGACACCAACACTTAACCCTTAACCTAGACATAAGCACTATCATAATAATCTAGCCGTAACCTAAAACTAACACAACGTCGAATCCTAAACTATTCTCAACCTCTGTAACAAGCTCGAACTTAACCCTTTTACTAACTTTTTAACCCTAACCCATTTACTAACTCTTAACCCTAACCTTTAAGCTAATCACCCATTTACTAACAGTGAGCCCTTGACTTAAACACGAGCTCTAACATTATATTCTAACCATAACCTAATAATTACACAACCTCTAATCCTAAACTTGACCCTAACCTCATTTCAACCGTAACATAACCCTTACTAACCCTTTCTTACTCTAAGCCAAACCTAATTCTTACTTAAATCGAACCCTTAGTCCTAGCCAAACCTAATTCTACCAATATACACTCTAATTCTAAATCCTAACCCTAAATCTAACTAACCTAATAATAACACAATATATTCCTAAATTGTAAACCAATGTTAAGCCTAGCCTTATCCTAACCCTATGTAAAGCCTAACATAACCTTAACACAACCTATTCCTAAGTAGTAAACCAATTTTAAGCCTATTCTTTTAATCTTAAGCTTTCCCTATCACTAACATTTAACCTTACCTTAATCACCTTTACCTGGAATTTGAGATCTAAGCCCTTATCCTAACCCAACAATAATTCCGAACCATCCTTTTTGTACTATTCCTAAGCTATAACCATAACCTTAACCCTAACCTCATTTCAACATTAACTCTACCCTCACTAACCCTTACTTATCTAAATGTTAACCTAACACTAATTTAACTTTAACCCCAATACCAGCACAATCTCCAACACTTATAAATATCTAATAATACGTAGAGCGACCCCTACCTTTATCTTACTAACCCAATTCATAGACATCATCTGAATCTTAAATCCAACCGTAATGATGCATGAAATTTTAAACATAACGTTATGATGTATAATTCTAACAGGAACGATCCTAAACCTAAAACCCTTATAATGAACGTAACCCCTGCCTAACCTTACCCCAAATGATGAATATAATCCAATCATTAATCCTAAAGATATATGTGATTCTAACCCAAGTGATCTAAGTCATACTTAGCCATTAAACTGATTGCTTAACCAAAGCCTTTAATTTTATAACGAATCAATCTCAACTAATCCAAACCCAACTCTAACCTTAAGCCAAGCCTTCTCACCTAACTTTTACCCTAATTCAACCAACTCCTCAACCAACCATTCATAAACCCAACTTTAACAATACCAATATACTAACGCTACAACTTCAGCCCTACCCTTACTACCCTAAATTATACTGATAATATAATTCCAAACATAACCTTACTGATATCAATTATCCTAACCATACCCCAAATAGTGTATTTCATCTTGCACAAAAGAATGTATGTATTCCTAAGCCTTACATTAACCATAGCCTCAACCCTAAGTCCACACTTTGGTACTCTAACCATAATTATAAGCTATGACCTTAGCGAACCCTAACTTTAATGTAATCTCTTCAACAATACCTCTTTCATGTATATAACCCAACCCTAGCCCAACTGATATATTTAATGAACTGATGTATGTATCACTGTGCAATTCTAAACTGAAATGAAATATGTAAACCTTCACACAAATAATAACCCTTACCTTAATGATGTATGCTAAACCCAGTGATAAAATGATCCAAATGATCTATACGATGCTAACGTTATAACTTATAATGATTACCTAACAATTAGCTTTCAAACTTTTTTCTAAAATTATCATTATATTGCCGCTGCTGCCGCTGCTTCTCGTCCATACTGGGGTATGTCTGCTGCTGCTGCTGCTGCTGGATTGATAGGCTATTGTGGTGGCGGCGACGGCAGCGGCGGTGGTGGTCACGGTGGTGAATTTAAGGTATCTGGGTGGCAGTGGGATAACAGCCCGTGGTGGTAGTGGTGGAATAATAGTCTGTGGTGGCGGCGGCGGCGCCGGTGGTGGTGGTGGTAAATTTAAGGTATCTGTGTGGTGGTGGGGTGGTGTTGGTGGAGTGATACTAGTCTGTGGTGGTGGTGGTGGTGGTGATTGGCTTTTCTGGTGGTGGTGAGATACTAGTCTATGGTGGTGGTGGTGATGAAATAATAGTCTATGGTGGTGGTGGTGGCGGGATAATAGTCTGTGGTGGTCGGTGGTTTATCACTTTATACTTTTTGGGCATAATAATAACAAACCCTGACAATACGTTTTCATTTTTAATTTCATTTAAACAAAATACAGTAACATTCTAATTTTCTGTCTTTACATTAATGTCAATTTAAGTTTTCTGTCGTCAGTGCTGGTTCTTCCGTCACTTAAATGTCTGTCTTCATATCCACTTAATTGGGTTCTGTAGCTACCTTCATCCGTTTCAGTTCTGGTTCTTTGTCTTCAAACACAGCTATAATCTTTCCATCTTCAAACATTTGATCAAAAAATTACAAACTTGATACCGGTTGATACTTAACATACTTCAATAATTTGTAGTACTGCAAACAACTTCGAAACCAAAGGTGTCTATTTTCGTTGGTATTTTCATACGGTAGGATATACCGACAAGCTTTGTCCACAGTTCCATAGTCCCATTGACTTAAAAAGCATACAACATCTGGGTGCAGGGGCGTAGGTGACCTCAATACTTTTATCGTTCCTGGAATTCCTCTGTCTTCTTTGATTGCTAAATTTCGGCTTCCATCTCCTCTACGTGTAGAATATATATCACCTCATGGAAATTTTTCAGTCGTGATAATCCATTTGCCTTGATGCAAAGACAATTCACTTGATGAACAATAACATCTACATTTTCTGCTTTCAATAAATCTCCGTCAACATTATTTACACCCATTCTGTCTTTATTGGCTTCAGTCTGTTCTTGTACACCTTTTATATTCTATTTCTATTGTCTCCATAGCTGTAATTCCTCAGTTAATATTTGTAAGACGGCTTCGGATTGGTTAATTTTCCTGCGTTCTGATAGGTCAATCTTTTGTAAATGGCGATTTCTGATCTGTTGAAATCGCTGCAATTTGATTATGTACACTTTCAATCCACTTTTCCCAATTTTTCTATCAATTGATGATTAGCTGCCCATATCTCTGTTGCTTGATCTTTGCATTCAGCACAATAGGTTTGAGTGAACACATATAATGCATATAATTGTCCAGGATTGATGACCCCATTTTCATACATGGCAAGCACGATCCGCTTGTACACTTCCAGACTGTCCATGACGAACTGAATGAGAACCCCATATAAGTATTTGAAATTTTATCTAACTTCTTATAGCATGGGTGACTCTAACTTAACACTATTCATAATTTAACACCATCTCTATCAATAATTTAAATATAACCCTTACCCAATTTAGCCCTGACCCTTACTGTAATCTAGACCTAATTCTAACACTAACCATAATAGAACTCTAATCCTATCTATAATTTCACCCTAACCCTTACCATTATCTAACTCTAACCATAATGTAACCCAAATCCTATCTATTAGCTAACTCAAACCATAATACTATCTATATTCTAACCCTAACCTATCTGTAATCTAACTAGACTAGTATCCCTCCACCACCACCACCACCACCACCACCACCCAGATACCTTAAATTCACCACCACCACCCCGCCACCGCCGCAACCGCCATCACAGACTATTATACCACCACCACCACCACCATAGGCTATTATCCCACCACTACCCAGATACCTTAAATTTACCACCACCACCACCACCGCTGTCGTCGCCGCCACCACAATAGCCTATTAATCCAGCAGCAGCAGCAGTAGTCATTTCCAAGTATGGACGAGAAGCAGCAGAAGCAGCAGCAATATAATGATAATTTTAGAAAAAGGTTTGAAAGCTTAAGGTTAGGTAATCATTATAAGTTATAACGTTAGCATCGTATAAATCATTTGGATCAATTTATCACTGGGTTTAGTATACATCATTAAGGTAAGGGTTATTATTTGGGTGAAGGTTTACATATTTCATTTCAGTTTAGAATTGCACAGTGACACATACATCAGTTCATTAAATATATCAGTTTGGTTAGGGTTGGGTTATATACATTAAAGAGGTATTTTTGAAGATTACATTAAAGTTAGGATTCGCTAAGGTCATAGCTTATAATTATGGTTAGAGTACCAAAGTGTAGGACTTAGGGTTGAGGCTTTGGTTAATGTAAGGCTTAGGAATACATACATTCTTTTGTGTAAGATGAAATACACTATTTGGGGTATGGTTAGGATAATTCATATCAACTAGGTTATGTTTGGAATTATATTATCAGCATAATTTAGGGTAGTAAGGGTAGGGTTGAAGTTGTAGCGTTAGTATATTGGTATTATTAAAGGTGGGTTTATGTGTGGTTGGTTGAGGAGTTGGTTGAATTAAGGTAAAAGTTAGGGAAAGGTGAGAAGGCTTGGCTTAAGGTTAGAGTTGGGTTTGGATTAGTTGAGATTGATTCGTTATAAAATTAAGGGCTTTGGTTACACAATCAGTTTAATGGCTAAGTATGACTTAGATCACTTGGATTAGAATCACATATATCTTTAGGATTAATGATTGGATTATATTCATCATTTGGGTTCAGGTTAGGCAGGGGTAACGTTCATTATAAGGGTTTTAGGTTTAGGATCGTTCCTGTTAGAATTATACATCATAACGTTATGTTTAAAATTTCATGCATCATTACGGTTGGATTTAAGATTCAGGGTTATGTCCATGAAGTGTGTTAGTAAGATAAAGCTAGGGGTCGGAATAAGGGCTACGATCAAGGTTAAAGTAAGGGGCAAAATTGGTTTAGGGCTTAGATATTTATAAGTGTTGGAGATTGTGCTAGTATTGGGGTTAAAGTTAAATTAGTGTTAGGTTAAGATTTAGAGTAAGTAAAGGTTAGTGAGGGTAGAGTTAATGTTGAAATGAGGTTAGGGCTAATGTTATGGTTATAGCTTAGGAATAGTTCAAGGGTTAGAGGTGAGGTTGTGTTAGTATTAAATTATTGTTAATACTTAGGTTAGGGTTTAGGGATATATTAAGTATTGGTAAGTAATGTTAGATATCGTTATGTATAAGATTAGGGTTAGTAAAAAGGATGGTTCGGAATTATTGTTGGGTTAGGATAAGGGCTTCGAGCTCAAATTCCAGGTAAAGGTGATTAAGGTGAGGTTAAATGTTAGTGATAGGGAAAGCTTAAGATTAAAAGAATAGGCTTAAAATTGGTTTACTACTTAGGAATAGGTTGTGTTAAGGTTATGTTAAGCTTGACATAGGGTTAGGGTAAGGCTAGGCTTAACATTGGTTTACAATTTAGGAATATATTGTGTTATTATTAGGATAGTTAGATTTAGGGTTAGGATTTAGAATTAGAGTGTATATTGGTAGAATAAGGTTTGGCTAGGACTAAGAGTTCGATTTAAGTAAGTACTAGGTTTGGCGTAGAGTAAGAAAGGGTTAGTAAGGGTTATGTTACGGTTGAAATGAGGTTAGGGTCAAGTTTAGGATTAGAGGTTGTGTAATTATTAGGTTATGGTTAGAATATAATGTTAGAGCTCTTGTCTAAATTAAGGGCTCACTGTTAGTAAATGGGTGATTAGCTTAAAGGTTAGGGGTAAGAGTTAGTAAAAGGGTTAGGGTTAAAAAGTTAGTAAAAGGGTAAAGTTCGAGGTTGTTACAGAGGTTTAGAATAGTTTAGGATTCGACGTTGTGTTAGTATTAGGTTTACGGCTAGATTATTATGATAGTGCTTATGTCTAGGTTAAGGGTTAAGTGTTGGTGTCAGTGTGAATAACTTAAAGGTTAGGATTAAGATACTAGTAATAGGGTTAGGTTTCTGTAAGGTTAAGGTAAGACTTATGGTGTAATGTAAGTGATAGGGTCTAAGGTTATCATTAAGGGTTTGGAGTCAGGGTAAGGGTGAAACTTAGTAAAGTTAGGGTAAGGTAATCGATATTTTGAATGAAAAAAAAACATTCAAAAAATAGGAAAAAAAGAAACAAATAACTGTAATAGTTAGAAATAAATAACAGAATAACATTCAAATATAAAAATAAATGAATATAGAGTTGTTATAGGAACTTAGGTTAGGGTTAGTTGTTAGATAAAGGAAGTTGGTTATGAAATAATGTAGAAAAGGGGGAAATAATTCTACGAATTGGATGAAAAATGGCGGGAAAGCTAAAAATAGCAGAGGACACTATAGAATTATGGCGACAAAGGGGAAATACCTCTAAGGATCGGATGACAAATGGCGGGAAATCTAAAAATATCGGGCGACAGTATAGATATTAGGCAGGTAAGGGGAAATAACTCTAAGAATTGTATGAAAAGGGGAAATAATTATGAAATGAAATAGGAAACAATAATAAAAAAACAATAGCAGACAATATCATTATGAAAATTTGGTAGGAAGAGGAAATCACTTTAAGAATTAAATGAAAAAGGGAGATATTATGTAATATAATAGGAAACAAAATGGCAATAGCAGACGACACTATAGGAATTTGGCGGGAAAAAAGGAAATACCTCTAAGGATTAGACGAAAAGGAAAGATAATAATAAAACAAAGTGGAAAATAATAAAATAACACATACAAAAGGTTACACAAGAGGACTTTAGTCTAAACATTGGATGAGAAGGAAGAAATTACAAAGAACAATACTGAAAAAAAAGGTGAAATGCTATTACAACAGATAAAAAAGCGCGGGAAATAAGTAGTAATGTCCCTTTGATGAACGCGGACGTGATAGAAGACACCCTCAGAAATATAATGACAATTGCTGACTGACAACGCCCGGATATTAGGAAACATTGGATTGAAATACAAAGAACAATACTGAAAAGGGGTTGAAAAGTGATAACAACAATAAAAAACGGTGGGATAAGAGGAGAAAATGAAAGAAAAGGAGAGACAATACAAAGAACAACATTGAAAAGGGGTTGAAAAGGTAGAACAACAATAAAAAGGGTTGTACAGGGGAGAAAATGACAGAAAAGGGAAGAAAAAGATAGAAAATACAAAGAAGGACATTGAAAAAGGGGTAAAAACATATAAAAAGGGGAATAATGAAAGAAAATTCCCGACTTCCGGTCTACACATGGGCTACGCCCACTTCCGGTCTCGCATGTACAATGTAATAAGGTCATACAACATCCGTGCAGGCCACGTGTTGTTCCAACACGTCATTTCCGGTTAACATGGCTACTTACAGTAGATATATATCAACTTCCGGTCGCGGATGCGCGCTCCAATACCTTCCCAATACGCCCCTATGGGGTCACGTGTTGTTCAAACACGTCATTTCCTATCAACATGGCTACTGACAGTAGAAACACAACCGACTTCCGGTTAACACAAGAGGCTACGCCCAATTCCGGTCGCGCATGTACACTGTAGTAAGGTCATACATGACCCCAGCGGGATCACGTGTTGTTCCAACACGTCATTTCTGGTCAAGATGGCTACTTACAGTATATTATACCTACTTCCGGTTGCGCATGCGCAACCCAAACACTTCTACAATTAAAGGGCAAATGGTATTTAATGGATTACTTTCCACTACCAATGTTGTTGATCAACTTCTTTGATCAGTTTTTGAGCTTCTTATTTCAATAAATAATTGCTTGTTTTGACGATTGACAAAAATATCATTGATTTGCACAACACTATCAACAGTTGAATGTGGAGTTACACTTATTTCACCGACTCTTATAAATGCAGAGAATTCAACACAAAATGCTGTTTGAACCATTACAGTCTCATAATGTGAAGAACAAACATGGCATAATGCACCGTGTAAACTTTGCAAAATCCCAAGTGTTATAGGTTGCCTAATTTCTTTTGTTTTGTGCAGGCGGTCGCAACCACCCAACATTTTCTTAATTATAAATGATTTTTTTATATCCTCATTGTTATGCATTTTCAGTTAAGAATTAATACCAGAAATATATGACCTGATGGTAGAAGGCGAATAACCATTCAAGGATAAAAATTAAATGTAGCGAATTATTTGTCTAATATCTGGAGGCCATGTATTTGCCAGAGAATATTTTGCCCTGAAGTTACTAAACGAAAGTTCAGAGTTTTCATAAACTCTTTTTGTACTATTAGAAACTGAAAACTCGAGTAATTTTACCGCTACTAAATCAAGAGTTTCAAGAACTCCTCCGGTATCTGTTGAGGACTCACGTCTGCATCTTTGGCTACCTCTAAATCTCTGAAACTGACCACGAGACAAAGCATCAGCTATTTAATTATCGTGTGAAGCTATGTGCTTTGCTTTTGAATTGGAAATTATGTATTAATGTCGAATAAACAATGTTTCTTAGCAAAAACATGACTCTGTCGTTTTTTGAAGATTTGCTATTCAGTATCGTAACTACTGCCATGTTGTCACAGTTAAAAGCTATCCATATACAAATTGCCAATGTTATAGGGATAATTTCTAGATATGTAATGTCACTTAAAACCGTCTGATCCCAATGCAACGGCCATTTTAGAAAAACCCATGACCTATCAAAATAGGCTCCACATCCTAAAGTTTTACCACTAGCACTATCTGTATAAAGATTTAGATTAATACTAGATTCCCATTCCACATCCTGTATATAGCAAGAACCATTAAACTTATTTAAAATAATTGCCACATTTCTAAATCTTCTCGAATTCCCTTTGTTAATCTAATAAAATGGTGAGGTTTACTGGCGTTTTTAAAAGAACCATATAAACGTCTATGAAATGCCCTACCAGACGGGAGTGTCCTAGTGCAAAAAGCTAAAGTCCCTGTCAAAGACTGCATTTCCTTTAATGTTACTTTTCGTTTAGAAAGAACACACATCAACTGATTCAGAGTCTATGGTAAGCCCTAGATATTCAATTTTTGTTGTGGGACCTACAGTTTTTTCATCAGCAATTGGAACGCCTAAACGTAAACATATATGTGTAAGAGCTGTCATTAAAAACTTGCAGTCATTTCTGTTAGCCTCGCCAGCAAATAAAAAATCATCAAGATAATGATCAAAATCATCCATATTGGTTTCATGTTTAACTGCCCAATGCAAAACTGTTGAAAAATTTTCAAATGTAGCACAAGAGATAGAGCAGCCAAAATGCATACATTTGTCTATGTAATATTTTCCTTCTAATTGAATACCTAATAAATAAAAATTCCCCGGATAGCACTTTAAAATCTAAAAGCCGATTTTATATCCATTTTTGCCATTAAAGCAGACTTTCCGAGTTGTTTTTACAATACAATATTTACAGCTTTATCGAATGGTGAGTATGTTACCTTTGTGTGTAGTGTAGCAATGTTATCGTTTATGCTATCATTTGGAGGGTGAGATGAATGTGTTATTAAACGTATACCGCCGGTCTTTTTTGAAACAAGACCAATCGGAGAACATTGAAGATTTGATATAGTTTATGGCAAAATGGGCCAGCCATCCGCCCTAAAGAAATTTCATTTTCAATTTTCTTTTGTGCTTCTTTTGGGTTTTGAACAACAGATAACAAATTGCGATATTCATGAGAACCTCTTTGGCCTTCATACTGAATTTTAAAACCATATTTAAAACCATTCAAAAGATATTCTGCAGTTTATTTAAGCTGATATTCTGACAATAAAACGGCCAATTCATTTCTTTTAATTGGAGATGATCCAAGTGCCCAAATATCAAATTAATATGGATGCAAGTCTGAAAGTAACAGGGTTATTCTGATTTAATTATCAATTTTATTAAATGGTTTTTTACTTGGGTAATAAATTTGAACTTTGTGATGATCCCTGTTTTTTAACAATCGATGTAGTTAGATTACTACGTTTATATGAGGAAAGTGCGCCGTTTCCAGATTCCCCGTCCATAAACCTGCGACAATTAAGGGACCGACCATTTAACCTGATGGGGGGTTATGTTTTTTTTTCTGGACAGAAAATTATAGACATGTAGGAATAAAACTCGGTTGCTTTTTCTGGATGCCTTTATGTCATTATTTGAGCATAAGCAATAAACGGATCTGTCCAATCTTCAATTGTATTAATTGCATGAAGTTTTTTTACTTTCTTTTGTATTACTAAAACACCATTATTTAAACCAATGGTATCCTCACTATTGTATTAGTTATTGAAATTACTACGGAGCATTAAAGCTAGATCTATGTATTCGAAATTCCAAATATTATCTTTAATCTTTTGGTCAACAAATATATCAACTTCATTGAAACCAGGCATAAGTAAGGGTTCATTAAAATTATGATAAACCTCACCTAAAGGGGCAATGACAGGTTCAGCTTAGTGTAAACATTATTTTATTCAAATAAACAATATATAACTATACACAATAAATACAAAAATGGATTGGAAAACAAGCGATATCGCTTTTATAAATTCCTCTCCAAAAAATGAAAATAAACATAACATGAATGAAGGCAGGATGTATTTGATGAACATTACAAACAACAATGTATATAAGTAGTACAATAACGAGAAAAAAAAGCAAAATAGCATGCTGACCTGAAACAACATGGTTAGAGAACTAATTGATAATATATAATTAAAAGGACAATTGTTCAGAGAACAATTGCAAGGTCTTTCCCAGTTAATGTTATGTTTTATGTTATGTTTTGTTATGTCACATGTTTAAAATCATCTTGATGAGATGCGCATTGTCTCCAATATTAGAGTAGCCATTTCTAATCATTTAAAAGATTTTACGATAAATAAAACGTAAAATTTTGCTATGACCTTGACCGATGACCTTGATGACATTTGACCTTGGAATCAAATTGAAGGTCTCTTTTTACTGATTAATTTGATATGTTACATGACCATACTATCTGTAAAGGTTTAAAAGTTATATGCAAAAAACCTATTTCTGAAACGCGTCAAGGGCAATAACTCTTCAGGGAGTCCTCGGAGAGCTTCGGTACAAATGAGACAAATGTAGACCTTGACATGAACATTTTTGCTGATATACTTTTTCAGCCATGTATTACGGTTTCCGAGTTCATCTGATAACAAGGTCAAAGGTCAAGGTCAAAGGTCACCGATGACCTTCAACCTGGTACTTTAATTGAAGGTCTTTTCATGCTGATCACTTTAAACATAATGTTTACTATATTATCTGTAAGCGTTTAAAAGTTATTCGCAAAAAAAAAACGATTTACCGAAATGCGTCAAGGGCTATAATTCAAAAACGGTTCATCGGAGAGTTTTTGTTCTGTTGAACTAAATGTAGATCTCAATGAGGGGAGTATTTTTGCAATATAATGTTTTCATAAATTTTTTATCGTTTCCGAGATATCGTGATAACAAAATTTCAAATGGCGGCAATTTTGAAAATGGCGGACAAAAGATTTTTTTGACCCAAGATTTGTAATCAGGGTCATTAAAGCAACCTGGATACTAAATTTCATCAAATTCCGATAACTTTGAGAAATCGACAAAAATAGGGGTCAAAAACGCGTAACCAGGGTCGCGACCCCAAACATTTTTTTTGCATGACAAATCATCCTGAGGATAAATGAAACATTTTCCTCCATTCAGAATTTTGATATCGGTTACGGTTTCTGAGTTTACCTGATAACAAGAAAAACAGGGGGTGGGGAGATAACTCTGTTACTAAGAATAGATTTCGTCCAGGACCTGGTTTCGGAAGAGAATTTCCAACTTCCAGTTACTTCGCGAAGTTTCGAAATGATACGTCAAAAGATTTTCCGTACAGAGACCTTACGGAATAATAATAAAAATAATAATAATAATTAAAAGGTCAATTGTTCAGAGAACTATTGCAAGGCCTTTCACCAGTTTTCACCATGATCACATGTTTGAGTTTGATTATGTTGTCTATTTCAGTTCAAAATGCATTGTAAACAAAAGTTCTGATCTTTATTAGTCTTTTGCTCAACGGTTGCTAAGGACTTTTTCGAAAAATTAGCTTGTTGCTAAGGACAGGAAAGTCACTTCCGGTTGGCAATGTCATTCATTTCCTCTTTACAACATTACAAAACATTTTGCCTATGGTTGCTCAGGACTTTTATGGCAAATAACATTGTTGCTAAGAACCTTGACCTTTGACCTTGACCCCATTTTGTCGGCCATATTGAGCTGAACAATTTATCTTCTTATAGTTTCTTTGTATCTTTAATAGTTTTTGAGATATAGGCAAAAAAAAACTCTAAAATCGGACCCCGAAAAATGGTTTTTGGGCCATAGGTCCAAAATAAATGGTCCAATTATTTTGGACACAGTGTCAAATAAGGACCTCAATGAGACAAACATTCTCTCAAATACATTTGATCATCTATCTCTTACAGTTTACGAGTTAAAGCGATAACAAGGCAATAGGTCATCGGTGACCTTGACCGGTGACCTTTGACCTTGACATTTTTAGATGGCCATATATTACTTATCAACAATGGTGAAGGTTTCAGGTCTTTAAGACTTATCGTTTGGTAATATCAAGCATTAACGGAAACTCAAAATCTTTCAAAGGGCAATAACTCATATAAAGAGTCGTCGAATCTCTTTGAACCAAATGTAACAAAGTTGCGTCTTATGACAATGAACATTTTTCTCATTACATGTTTTCAGCCATTTATTACGGTTTACTAGTTAAAGAGATAACAAGGCCTAAGAACATCCGTGACCTTGACCTTTGACCTTTGACCTTGACATTTTTAGATGGCCATGTATGACTTATGAACAATGGTGAAGGTTTCAGGTCTCTACCACTTATCATTTGGGAGTATTTAGCATTAACGGAAACTCAAAATCTTTCAAAGGGCAATGACTCATATAAAGAGTCGTCGAATCTCTTCGGACCAAATGTAACAAAGTTGCGTCTCGTGAAGATGAGCATTTTTGTCATTACATTTGATCAGCTATCTATTACGGTTTCCGAGTTTGTCTGATAACAAGGTCAAAGGTCACGGTCAAAGGTCACCGATGACCTTCAACCTGGTACTCAAATTGAAGCTCTCTTCGCACTGATCATTTTGAATATACATGTTTACTATAATACCTGTAAGCGTTTAAAAGTTATTCGCGAAAAACCAATTTGCCGAAACGCGTCAAGGGCTATAACTCAAAAACGGTTCATCACAGAGTTTTTGTTCCATGTATTAAATATAGATCTCAATGAGAGGAGTCTTTTTGCAATATAATGTTTTCATGAATTCTTTATCGTTTCCGAGATATCGCGATAAGAAAATTTCGAATGGCGGACGAAAAAAAATTTGACCCCAGATTATTAATCAGGACAATAAATGCTACCTGGAAACCAAATTTGCTTGAAATCCGATAACTTTGAGAAATTTGCATATTTAGGGGTCAAAAACGCGGAACCGGGGTCGCGACACAATTTTTTTTTTTCATGATAAATCATCGTTAGGATGTAAGCAACATTTTCCACATCTCAGATTTGATATCGGTTACGGTTTCGAAGTTCACCTGATAACAAGGGTTTTCGGTGTTGGGGAGATAACTCCGTTACTAAAAATAGAATTTTGTCGTGCCCTCAGATCCGGAATCCTGGTTTGGTCTTCATCTTATGCACTAAGTATCAAAATAATATGTCGAGTAGTTTTTTGTCATTCGCGGCGGAAATAATAATAATAATAATAATAATAATAATAATCAGAAGATATACTAGAAGGTCTTTCCCCGGAAAGGGAAAGACCTTAATTAATACAAAAAATACAAGTCAGTTCAAAATTTATGTAAATCGCTTCGATTTTATAATAAAATCCTGGACAATCTTAAAATTTTTACTGTTTTCTGAATCCGATTGATGGGGTTCAGCTTCAATTGCTGGTTGTACAGGGGCAATGACAAGCTCAACTTCAATCGGGCGTTCCGGCTCTTGTCCTTGTACTGCAGGGTCATGTAGGCATTGTCTAAGTTGTGGTAGCTCATTATCAACAACTGCTACGGCTCGCCGCCTATTGCCACGGCGATTGGTTGTGCTACTGGATATTAAGCGACTGGTTGCGATACTGGGTTAGCACGCCTTAGGCGTCTCCCCCGACCTCTTGGCATATTTCAACTGTTATAAATGAATGTAAACTAATGACTATTTGTGTTGAGTAATTGCGAATAATTATGTATTTGCATATTAAACATTTAACAATTTGCTATGTGCAATTTCTTTTCGTTTTTGCTGTTTTGTGAATATCATAATTCAATGTCGATCGATATAACTAAAATTACAGGAAAATAACGAATGCTTGAATGTTATTGCTTAACGCTTTAAATCAATTATCGGCATAGCTTTTTGACTTTACTTAATGATACAACATAAAATGTCTTATGTACATGCGACGTTTTTTTTTTAAATTACAGTATGAATTCGGTGTTTATTAAAAATGTCTCACAGACACATCCGATAAGTAAAAGTATATGTGGGTGAAAAAATTAAGTCGTCAATGCTTTTAATAAACGTGTAAAAGCGTTGCATTTTATCCAAATTTGTTTTCATCCAGCAAAATAATATACTATTGACAATAACTGATTATTTACAAGCGGTCTATTCGAATACTTCTTCCGAAATACACTTGCAAAGAACGTGAATCGATTACTACAAATTAAATGTCTCATATTTTAAATGTAAATGTACGATTCAATCGTAGATAATCAATAAATAATACGTTTGTCACGGTATCTGTACACACAAATATAAATATCTAAGTTGTATACTTAGTAAATATTGTTCCATGGCAGAATGGTTGGCGTTGAAGTTCCAAGCCTCAAATGTTGGTTCAAATCTCTCGACCAGAAGCTAATCAAACAAATTGTTTATCTTAGATAAGAACAACTGCAATTTCATGAAATATTCCTTATTGATGTTTTTTTTAAGAAGGAAAATACTTCACTTTAAAATTACTGTCAGACAAACTTGTAGGAGAAAAAAATATAAATTGTTATTTATCTTATACTAGTGTGTCGATGGTCTTATTTTGACAAACTGTTCCTTTTTCGCCGCCACGTGTTCAACTGAACCAAATGTGAAAATCATGCAGTTATATATCAAAAAACGGCGGGAATATTCATTACGAACTCGAAATTGAATTACGTAAAAGGTATGCAGGGACGCTTATGTACAGAATAGTAAAGAAAAATTAACTCTTTAATATAATAAAAGGATTTAATTCGTAATAATTAAATCTCAATAATACGTTTAATTGCCTGTGAAACCGCAGTATTTCTGTAGTTTTTATTCGGTTAAGGGTATATTGTGTGAAAAAGATAACAAACTAACGAATTTACTGTAAATTCAGATTTTGCATATATTGTCATGTAGACAACTTAAGTCTTTTGAGTGCAGATCAAATCAAATTATTTGGAAAAACCACAAATCAAAATTTTGTAAAATCTGATAAAAAACAAATTACCAAAAGTTCTAAATAAAAAACTTAAGTCAGCTGAGGACAGAGCTATGCAAAACAGAGAAATTCCTCTGTTTTAAGCAAAATTTCTTTAAATTTAGATAAAATTTCTAAATAATTGGTTTTCGGGTCAGAACCGATGTAATGGCGACTGAGTTGTTGAAAACCCTTGGGGATTATCAGTGTACCAGCAGAGGCATCGACCAGTTTTTATCTCGAAGCAATTGGAAATGGCTGGAGAGACATTAAAATGACAAGAAAAAATCACGTGGGGCTTCAAGCCTATAAACAGCTCTAAAAGATGATCTTTTTGATTCCGATAAAATATAGTACGCAAGTTTCTTTCAAAATCGTAAACATTGTGTTTTTAAATTATATTTCTTCATTTCTTGAATACGGCGTTGTTATGTTAAGTTGAAAACAATATGCATGTTTATCAAATTACTCGTTTTTTTATATTGCGTCTCGGATCAACGAACCTGTCGCGCAGTAATTTGTTAAAGATGAAAATAACATTTGTATACCTGTGACGTGTATTGCATATATTTATAGCAATGAAATCGACAAGCGAAATCACACAATCCGATTATTTTCGCTTATTATGGAATAACTTAATACATGCAGACGTATGCAGCAGTTCTTTGGATGACTACGAAGTTTTGCCACGTGTAGATTTTCAGGGATTCGAGATTCAGCTCCATCGGAGCTTTGATTAATATATAACAAAATACCCAAGTTACTGTGAATTTAGATTCTGCATATGGTCGTTTCGATAACTTATGTCTATTCAGTGCATATCAAATCAAATCATTTGGAAGACCTCAAACTTAAATTTTGTAAAATCTGATGGAGAATAAATCGATCAGTAAATGACACATTACCATTTGAATGGTAAATAATAAATATCACGAAAATTGAACAACATATAAACACGTTTTCTTCTTCTTTGTATTATCATTTTAACCATCGAGTACAAGTTTGGAAAATCAAGTCCTCTTACTTGATAAAAATTGACACAATACATCGGAACACTACAAAAAGGCAGACAGGCTGAAATGTATAATCCAAAATTTTAAAATTCACGGAAATTCATACTTTGTTCAATTATTACAAATGCATTATTATCAAAATTAATGTAAATTCTAAAACCCAGGGATAAACTCCCTCCAATATAAGTTTGTCCTTATAAATCTATATTTGATATTACTGATTCTTCGGATTTCGTTTGTTTTAACATTTTAAACATTTTTTTGACATTATGGATTTCCTATGTTTGGGTTCTAGTGCTGCTGATTTCCGAAATGGCCATACAGATCATTAGAATCATTAGAATCATTGCAGTTGGGGTTAGCATATGTGTTTTGGTCTCATGTTCATTTACTCCATATCTTTTCGTAAAATATTACTTGAAATGTAGACAAACCTACAAAGACAGATAAACAAAGAAAAAAAAATGCCGCAAAAGCAATCTGGAAGTATCATCAGTTTCTTCGGAGAGTAAGTTTGCTTTACACGTGTCACTCGTCTTACTGCCAATCAAAAGTGAGATTTTGTCATAGTCAGTGTTTGTCATAGTCAGTGTTTGTCAGTTCGGTAATAACCTCTGGATCTACTCAAAGATGTCTATCAATTTTGAAACAGGAACCTTATTACCACTGTCAAATCATAATGACGACTGTTTAACTTCTATATTGACAATTGCAACAATGATTGAACATAACCTTGTTTTTAATGTTTTGGAGACAGTAATTTCGCTCGGTCTGTTCACAAAGTCGTTGTAAAAACCACAAGAGAACGATGATAGCGAATGAAGAGTAAAATGTAGACACAATATGCCGGGGATGTGGGAATATTACAGTCTTGTTTGTGTAGAATAGGATTCTTTAGATGCCAGATTAAAAAAAAAAACAAAATACTAAATGTTTTTTGTTTACTTCAAAAAGAATGTTTACAACAGGATTTTTGTTTAACATTTCATATTAAAAAATAGATCTTTTGTATTTTATGTATTTATTTCAATTTAAAAAAACGATACCACGATTTCGATGTAAAAAATAAAGGCTAATTATATTCTAAAGAAAACATAATTATTCTTAAACATGATGTGTTTGTGAAACTCTACATAAGCCCCCAGCCACTATTTCATTAGTTTCTTCAATCCTAATATTTTGGTTAGAATTATTTTTATTTACAGACAAAACAGTTGAAAATAGAATCTAAGACTTACATTTTGATCTGTGACCTGACCTAATATTTTGGGGCATATTTATATTTCTCCTGACTAGACCTATGCATTTGCTCAGTAAGATGAGTCTATCTTAAATGCAAATGCACAGACACATAAACAGACAGACAGGGTCCTCGATCAATAATGAAATAGAAATGTGTGATTTTGTATTTTATAACAATAGATTGTTACTTCCCTAGATGATGATAAGTTCAATGAAGTATCTGTGTTCTATAAATCATACCTTATATTACACCTTATAGCGGATCGCTGTACCATATTAATGTTTGTTAACAGCAATATAGTGCAATAAAGAATTTTGTTATGTGCTTATTTTAAAAAAAAATCATAAATTGCTTGAATTTATATTCATTGTAGAGAATGTTATATAAGATTTCAATCGATTACAAATTTCAGCACATTTAGCTTATCTATGGAAACGTATCAAGCTTAAAATAACTAAACACCGAAGTTACAGTGAATTTATTTTCTGCATATGCGCATTTCGACAGATTATGTCTCATAAGTGCAGATAAAATCTAAACGTTTGGAAGACCATAAAATTAAATATGTTAAAAAACTGAGAACAAATACCCAATATGATCTAAATTTGAAGCCAAAATCAGCTAAGGACAGAGTTTGCGTGAGGGAGATACTCCTTAGTTTTCAACGCAATTTACAAAAATTTTGATATTGCAGGGTTCGAAATAAAATCGGCTTTCGGGTCAGCACCGAAGTACTGACTACTGGGCTGGTGAATACCCTCGGGGACTAACAGTCCACCAGCAGAGGCATCGACCCAGTGGCAACAACGAAATACCGAAGTTACTGTGAATTTATTTTCTGCATATGCGCATTTCGACGAATTAAGTCTCATCAGTGCAAATAAAATCCAAACGTTTGGAAGACCATAAAATTAAATATGTTAAAAAACTGATAGAGAACAAATACCCAATATGATCTAAATGTAAAGCCAAAGTCATCTAAGGACAGAGCTTTAAAAGATGAAACTTAGGTTTAATCGAAAATATAAGAATTTTGCGTGGTGTACTATAAACGTGGACCTATCCTATCTATATATGCGTGCAGGTTCTTTTCATATTAGCATGACATTGTTTAATTTTGAAGAGGGTGATAAAGATGGACAGAAAAAATCCAGGCGGGGAAGTGGTTTAAATAGGCCAATAGAAATTGAGCTCTCCTTAAAATGAGGCAGAGATGGACTGAAAAAATCCAGGCGGGGAAGTGGTTTAAATAGGACAATAGAAATTGAGCTCTCCTTAAAATGAGGTAGAAATATTAATTTTTGGATTGTTTACCATAGATGCATAATTATAAAAGTTATTTCCAATGAAAGATATACAAATATTTTTCATTCCTTTATTTTGAATTTATATGATAGCAACGTAGATTACCGCAGGTGAATGTATAGATGCATATACTATGCACAAATAGGCATAAAATATCAAGTTGGTGTCTGTCTTTCAAAGTGGGTCCCCAAAAAGGCCATCCTTAGATTTTGACCGAATTTCTGAACGGATTGCCAATATCCCTGTTATTTCATGTGCAAATTTTATGTCCGCCCTTCGTAGCGTTTGTCCAGAATAAACCTTAAAACACGTCCGAATTCTTATCTCCTATGCATTCTTTCTGAGGTTTCTTCCAGGAATCAACTTTGTATAAATAGGAAACTGTCAACAAATCTTTCTAAAAGAATACCAAGTAGTAAGAACCCTTATATTACACCTCAAATTCTAATTAACACGTGTCCGAAAATCTTGAAATTTAACGAAGTGAAAATACTTAAAGTAATACATGCCACTTAAATTGTCCCATATATTTATTTCACAGTGAGTACAAATCCCTCGCGAGCTAAAATTAAATTTAAAGTCCATTTTCTCCCGACTTAAAAACTTGAAAAAAGTGGATCCTGAAAAAGGCCATATGCAGAAATCAATTGCATATTGTTAATAGGATGCATAATTTTATATTTAATAATACTCCTAAATTTTGTTTCCGCCCATGCCATTTGAGGGTGGCTAGATATTTTTCTTTATTATCACACAGTTTTGACGGTTTTAAAACAATGTTTTATTAATTAATCAATGACATTTGCATATTTCTCATATATCTGAACAATACAACGATTGTTGCAGTAAGATACATTGTAAGTGAAATGTAAAAAACACCGCAAATATTAGAAATTTGATTTTTTTTTTACCGTGGCTGTGTCATAATACATCTTTTTTATTTGAGGAGATGGCAGGTAAACAAATTTACAGGGGAGACAATTTTGTGAACTACTTCCCCGCCTGAATCGGTCTGGTTCAGAAGTGGAGGCTGCATGGAACATGGAAAGTGATTTAAGCATAGGGACCAGAAGATAATAATAAACATACCATTTATGGGATCATCACATCTTGTAGAAAGGAACAGCAGAAATCGACAAACAATGAGTGGATCTTTTCCGGGTAGAGGTATTTCTATGGCATCTTTTTCTTTGAAATCCGATTGGAACATTCTTTCAAAAACAGGAGACTTGGACATCAAATGTTCTTTCCTAGTGTGTAATCCTTTAAGATTACATCTGATTTGTCAAACATTGACAGCAAATCCTGATCTCCCTTTGGAAGTACTTTATCAACATGATGGAATTCTGCTGTTTTTGAATGTGACAAAGTCTTTTTTGTCGCTTTATCTAGGATCTTTACTATCAAAATATTTTTAGAATCATTGTTTTATTAACAGTTTTATTCGTAGCATTTGTAATTCTAAAAATATCGATGTCCATTTTTTTTGCAAGAAAGATTATTACAATTTATATCATTAAATCAGTTAATGAAGAATAGATAACAGGTAACACATACTATGGCCCAACACTACAATCGCATGCCACAATACAACAGGGAACTGCACAAGAAAAACAATAAAATGACCAAAGACAAACATAGACAACGATAGGAACTCGGGATAGCCAGATTTGGTAAATGCACTAACAACAGCTAGCGGTAGGGTTAAACCGGTTTATACAAATTACAGATAAATGCGATTTTTATTGGTTTAAGTCCTGTCACCTGATATTCAATAAATCTTAATATTGTTTAAATAAAAACGATATTGACCGATGACGTCAGTGATCTTTAAATCAAATGAGTTTCGGCCAATCAGAAATGTCGTATCTTAAGTATGTTCGGTAAACCAAACGTTTCAAAAATGGCGTTGGGATAGCATCAGATGTCTGTTTTTCTTTGTTGAAATACGAAGCATCTTGCAAGTAGACTACTTTATACAAATACAAAAAAAAAAAAACGGAAAGAGATCGAAAGTAAGAACGTGCGATTCAGAATTGGGGTATTGTGTTTTAGTTGTTCCACATTTTTTCATCTTCAGTAGCTTGTTAATATGTTATAGAAAATCGGACTGCATTGACCGAGTGATGCAAGGTGGGTGTACTCGTTATTTTTTTTAAATTATTATTCTCCTTTTTGTTAAACGTTACACGTACGGAATTACTAATAATCCTTGTAATAATACGCAATGTGCGTTAAATATGATTCCAATGTGTTATAGAATCGAGTAATTCTTCACACGCTATATAAAATCAACAAAAATGCAATTTTCTTACTTTATTGTTTGCAAATTTTATCATTGTTTTAGTCAGTTCCCAATCTTTGACATTAACCAAATCTACTTATTTTGTTTTATTTTAAAAAAAAACATAAACGTTGAAAAAGCCTGCCAATTGCCATTTAAGATTATTATGATGTAATAAAGCAATTACGGGTCTTTTGTATCGGTCGATATGAATTTAAATTGAAATAAAAATTTCAATATTAACCTCCGCCTCTGGCGTCGTTAAATATTAATTTTTAGGTCTATTAAGTTATATCGACCTCTACAAAAGACCATAATTGTACATTTTTTTTTTCAAAGTTAACACGACCTTGTCTTCCAACAAATTGTGACACTACCGATATCTTTTTAATGTAAATTTACAGTAAATTCGTTTTTTTGTTATTTGTTTGAACTTTGACAGATTGGTACTGGATCTGGCTTCCTATTTCGATACTTTTTGAAATGAGTACTTCTTTTTTGCACTACTTTTGAATTATGGCTCTCCATATTATATGATTTTAATGCTGCTGATGAGGGGTTACTCTTTGAAACACGTGTACAGCATAACGAAATTTACTGCTTTTTTGTAACTTCGATATTTCGATATTTTTGTATTCTGTACAAACTGAAAATTATAACAAAATTCAGGTTTCCTCTCTCATTAATGTTTCTACTACACGATAGAAAATTGAGGGAATTTTAGGGATCCGCATCGAGATGCGGACGCCCTATAGTTTTCACTTTGTCCGTCTGTCTATCTGTCTGTCCGTCTGTCTTCCTGTCCGTCTGTCCGTCAACAATTTTTCCGTCAAATATTTCTCTGCTTGTAAAAGTTGGAATGATTTGAAATTATATTGGAAATATATTGCATCGTGTAAGTTATATTCAAGTTTGTCGGGCTTTCACTTTCTGTTTGCCGATACTTTGATTTTCTTTTACCGTTAACCGTTAACCAAATTTTTGTCACAGCTTTCTTTGCTTGTACTTGAGAGAATGATTTGAAATTTGGTCTAAAGCTTGGAAAAGATGAGTTGTATTGTATAAGCGATTTTTTAGTTTGTCAGAGATCCGCTTCCTGTTTGCAGATACTTTGACTTTTTGACGATAAATCAAATTTCGTTGCAGACTTCTTTGATTCTTACTATAGGGAATGATTTGAAATTTGGTCTGAAACTTGTAAATGATGAAGTGTATTGTGTAATTCTCCGGCATCCACTTCCTGTTTGCCGATACTTGGATTTTTATACCCCGCCACACGTAGTGGCGTGGTATTATGTGATACCCTCAGTCGTGTGTCCGTCCGTCCGTCTGTCCATCCGTCTGTCCGTCTGTCCGTCCGTCCGTCCCCCGAAGGTTTCCGACTGATAACTTTTGAACGGAATAACATACAGTCTTCAAACTTGGTATGTAGCTTGTTCACCACAAAACTCAGGTCGAGTTCGAATATGGGTTCAGAGGTCGAAGGGGTTCTGGAGTTATGCCCCTTGATACTTCGAAATTTTGTTAAACGTGGCGGGGTATCATGTAATCCACCATTAATATTTTTTAACTATAAACCAAATTTGTAGTTGATGATTTCTTTGCTTTTGTAACAGGGAATGATTTTAAATTTAGTCTGAGGCTTGAAAATGATAAGTTGTATTGTGTGAGCGATTTTCAAATTTGTCGGGCATCCACTTGCTGTTTGCCAATACTTTGATATTTTAACAATAAACCAAATTTCGTCGCAGATTTCTTAGCTTGTACTGTAGGGAATGATAAGAAATTTGATTATAAGCTTGGAAATGATGAGTTATATTGTGATTGCAATTTTCAGGTTCAGGGATTGACTACTTCCTGTTTGCAAATACTCAACTTTAAATCAAATATTTGTCAATTATTTTTTGTATTAGTAGGAACAATTTGATTTTTAGTCTGAAGCTAAGAAATGAAATGGTTTGGTAAAACATTAAGAAATTACTGTGTCCAGCAAATACTGTATCAAACAGAATTTGAATCCACACTTATCTAAATTTTACTTTTGCCTGGAGTTTTTTACTTTTGCCCCGAGTTTCAGTACCATGCAAGTTTCGACATGCTTTAGTAAATCTAAAAGTTGAATCAATTTCATAGATCTACACCTTCATTTAGTCCTCACTGCATCATAAATGAGAATGTGGGATTAACTTGAGATGTCCTTTTTACCTCATATGACGATGCAAGCGTGAGCTTTTGCCAACGCTTGGTGTCCATCGTCCGTCCGTCCGTCGTCCGTCGTAAATTTTTCATTCAACTATCGTCTCCTCTGAAACCACTGAGCCAAGTAGAACCAAATTAGGTCACAATAGTCCTTTGGTGGTCTCCGGCAGGTCCGTACTTCATCTAAGTTGGCCAAAAGCGGGGAACTGAGTTTTAACATTGGACCCTATAGGAAAACACTTTCAAAGATCTTCTCAGAAACTACCAGTACAAATATAACCAAACTTAGTAACAATGGTCCTCAGATGGTCCCTTCCAAAAAGGTATCCGGCATGTCCTTACCTTATCCAAGATGGCTGTCAGCGGAGAACTTAGTTTTAACGTTGCACCCCAAAGAAAAAGCATTCAAAGATTTTCTCAGAAACTTGCACAATTAGAATCAAACTTTGTCACAATGGTGCTTATATGGTTCCTTCCAAAAAGGTATCGGACAGGTCCATACCTCATCCAAGATGGCTGCCAGCGGGGAACATAGTTTTAACATTTTTTCTCAGAAACTACAAGTCTACTTAAAACAAAACTTAGTCACAACTGTCGGCTGATGGTCCCTTCAAAAATAGGTGTCCGATGGTTCCGTACCTCATCCAAGATGGCCGCCAGTGGGGGGGATATAGTTTTAGCATTGCATCCTGTGGGAAAAGACATTCAAAAATCTTCTCAGAACCTACCAGTCAAATAAGAACCAAACTTAGTCACAATGGTCCTTAGATGGTCCCTTCCAAAAAGGTATCCAGCAGGTCCATACCTAATGCAAAAAAGCCGCTAACGAGGGAACATAGTTTTAACATTGGACCTTATGAAAAATGCATTCAAAGATCTCAGAAACTACAAATCCAGTGAGAACAAAACTTAGCTACAAAGGTCCTTAGATGGTCCCTTCCAAAAAAGGTATCCGGCAGGTTGGTACCTCATCTAAAATGACCGCCAGCGTGGAAAATTGTTTTAACATTGGACCCTATATATTGAAAACGTATTCAAAGATCTTCTTCTCAATAACTACAAGTCCAATTAGAACAAAGCTTAGTCACAGTAGTTCTCAGACGGTCCCTTCCAAAATAGGTATTCAACGGGTATCATCATCCAAGATGGCCGCCTGCGAGGAACATAGTTTTAAAATTGGACCCCATTGAAAACGCATATTAAGATCTCAGAAACTACTGGTCCGATTGGAATCAAATTTAGTCAAAATAACCCTTAGACGGTCCCCTACAAAAAGTTATCCTGCAGATCAGTGCCTTATTTAAGATAGCTACCAGCGGGAACATAGTTTGTTGTCTCGCCCGCGACGAAAAGTCACGAATGCGAGACTAATTGATAGTTTTTCCAGCGGCAGTGTCAACAATTGTAACCTATTGAGAATTAACAGGCTTATGGTAGTTTAAGGTCCATAGTAGTATAAGTATGGTTACAACTCAAATTCTTACTTAGTTTATGACCCCAACCCCTGAGTCATGCATAAACAATCACGTCAAATTTTTTAGCAAGCTGTTAGTACAGCCTGCACAAGTAGTCCTATCCACTTGCTTTTTGATATGCAGTTACGTCTCGAGGAGTACATACGATTTGTTGTCCAGATGGTGGCCCTGGCCCCTAAGTCATGCATGAATGATCAAATTAAGCAAGTAAGTTTTAGCAATCAGTAAGTACAGGCTATACCAGTATTATTAGCTACTTGATATTTGTCAAGCAGTTAGTCTTGAGGAGTAAATACTGATTCCACGTGCAGACGGTGGCGCTGGCCCCTTTCGTGCATCATGCAGGAACTATCATGTTAAGCTTTTAGCAAGCAGTTAGTAGGACCTGTAATATTAGTCCTAACCACTTGATATTGGACAGGCAGCTGCATTTTGAGGAGTACATACAGATTTCACGACCAAATGATAGCTCTGGTCCCTTAGTCATGCATGAATTATTAAATTATTTTTTGCAAACAGTTTGTATAACCTGTATTAGTCGATTTATGCCCAGATAGTGGTCCTGGTCCCTTAGTCATGCATGAATGATGACATCAAGAGTTTTACAAGGAAGTTTTTAAACGGTTAAATACTCAGATTATATTATAATGGCTGCTGCCCTTCATCAATGTGCAAATTCGAGCGGTGTTTGGGGCTCTCAAGGCATGTCCTCTGTCCACAGTTTATATTAAATTCCATTAAAAATTAAGTTTCTAAAACCAATTATCCAATTGAAACCAAACTTGATCACAAAAGTTCTTGGTTGGCCTTCTTCAAAATTGCATCTGACATATATCTTCATCCAATTCAATCCACGATGGCCTCAGCAGGGAAAATAGTTTAAACTCTTGACCCTATTTAAAATACCATTGCATTCAATTCTCTTTGTCAGCCATGGTCCAGTTTAGCGATACAGGCTCGTGGGAGCCTCTTGTTTAATATAAAAGACACGTTAAGCCAAAAATGCATATACATCCTATGATGTACCGTTGTTCGACATCTAGTAAGGAATTCAGCTCAAACCGGTTCTGTGGCCGTCTTGAACTTACTATGATGTATGGCTCTTTGTTGAATGCCTCATGGTGACTTCAAGATGAAGAACAACAATAAAAGCGTTGTTCCATTGCTTGGTAAAAGCATGTATTTGTAGAGACTTTGTCTCATGTGCATTTACTCCATATCCTTTCATTGTTTACTTAATAAAGAGTTGTCGGCTACTTCATTGGCTGATTTAAACCTTTCAGAATTATAAGCAACGAAAATCCCATAAGCGGTTATCCAATTTTTTTACTATATAACACATGAATAAAAATATGTATAAAATGTACAAAAGCTATAGTAAACTGTTGTCTAAATTCAAATTCGGTTATCGATATGTGCATAGCTAATGAAATGAAATATATCTGATTTATCAAAACTATATCTTAAGGTTACTGCAATTCCAGAGAAAATTTCACTTGTGGCTGTTTAATTTTCTTTGCATAACTATTACATCACAATTTATACAGGTTTGGGCAATTCAGAGTTAATCGGTTCACGATGCACTTTTTCTGACATAAAATAAATG
Organism: Modiolus philippinarum; assembly: GCA_002080025.1. Taxonomy (NCBI): domain Eukaryota; kingdom Metazoa; phylum Mollusca; class Bivalvia; order Mytilida; family Modiolidae; genus Modiolus; species Modiolus philippinarum. The sequence continues at coordinate 48,880 of MJUU01062584.1, forward strand.
TTACTGCAAGTGAAGTTTGAAATAAGGGATGTCAAAATGACATTTAAAGTATAACACCTACATGTAGTTTTGATGTCTGTATAATAACTAACAAAATACCGAAGTTACTGTTCATTTATTTTCTGCATATGCGCATTTCGACAACTTATGTCTCACCAGTGCAGATCAAACCAAAACATTTGGAAATCCATTAACCGAAAAACGTTTTAAAACTGATAGAGAACAAATAATCAAAAGGATCTAAATAGAAAAGCCAAAAGATCAATTTTCTATTATAGAATTTTATGAAATATTCCGTGTTGAAACATAAGTGTTCTTTTTAAACATTTATGTTTAACAAAATTTTGGTCACCATTCATTTAATGGTAAATCCAGAAATTGACAATCCAACAACTATATACACAGACGGCCATTTGAAAGGATAATTTCAGTAATATACACAGACGGCCATTTGAAAGGATAATTTCAGTAATCTTTTATCTATTGTGTTTATACTAGCGTTATTCGATATCTAGCAATGATTCCGTTCAAATCGGTACTAGTGGACATCTTGAACTTATAGTCCATGGGCTGGAATAACCCCCCGTGCACCCCCCCCCCACTTCCGAACCCCACTCATTTTTTTAAGTCCGCATACATCCCCTCTTTAAGATAAAACATGTTAACACGAGCATAACCTGCACGCACTTGTGGAATTTGGCCCATTTTTAGACCCACCTACCGAAATTTTGGAACATTTCGTTTTTTGTTCAAGTTTTTCTTTCATTTGCTTCAAAATGTTGACAAAATGCCTTTCAAGTTATAAAAAGGAGTGATCAAATGATTGCTTATTATATAATCTTTACAAAGAACCCATAATTTTTAAGATTTCTATGCCCAATACGTTCCATAGCGCAATTAAACGCACCCCTACTCCAATGAAATATTGACGAGAAAACTGATATTTTCATTGAAATTGCGTAAGTTTGATGGTCTAGAGAACCCGAAGTGCATCTCAATTCCCGATTCTGAAAATTGTTTTTAGCTTTTCAATCTATTTTCTTCAATATAAAACAGGTGAAGACAATGTTAACATATTTTAAATGACCTAAATTTTATTTTCAAATATACCAAATACAGGGACCTTTGAATAATTTCGTTTTTGAATACGTTTTGTCTTTCTTTTGCCTAATATTATATTCAAGTAAACAAATATCATTTAAAAAAGGTATCAAATGAAACCTTATTATATTAGCTTTACAACCATAACAAATAATGACCGTTTTTAGGTAATATATACATCATATAACAATAAAACTTACCTCTATCCCATCAAATTTACTCTAAAATTGTCAACTTTTTGTCTATTTTCGCATAAAAATTACCAGAAGACGCAAAATGTGTGTTGTATAGGACAATGTTGCATAAATTATATTATGATTTTATATTTCAACAGCCATTTGTTGACTTAAACTCAATATTTTGCCCGAAATTGGTGAAAAATGGGAATTTTCAACATTTTAGAATTGTCCAAAGTCCACTGCTATATCGTTATATCTGCCAAATCTGGAGGATATTTCTGCAACTATGCCACTTAATTGTACCAAGCGACACATTTGGTGTCTTTAAACATTGCTAAGAAAAACAAGGAGTGTTAAATGTGACTTTGGTTACAGAAAATCTTACCCCTACCCCAACAAATTTTCCCTGAAATTGTCAATTTTTTGTCTACGTTCACATAAAAATAACCAGAACACGCAAAACATGTGTTGTATATGACATCAATGCATGAATTACATCCGAATGTGGTATTTCAACAGCCATTGGTCGACTAATGGCTGTTGAAATACCACATTCATGTTTAAATTTCTGAAATCATATTTACAGCAATTACCTATACATTATCTTTTTTATGTCACATTTTATTGACCTCTACCACAACCCGTTAGATATTGTTCGTCGAAATATCCATATTGTAAACTTTATTTGGTATAAATATATTGAATGTAAGACTTTTGATTTTGATACGGATTCCAGCATGGCCAGTATTACACATCAAAAACAAAATGTCCTGTATTTCTTTGATCGGTAATTCACAAATTGATAAATAGAACTCTATAAAAAATGGGAAAATGCATGGTTAATACATGGTTTATTTTAGTAATTTATATAAATTCTTAATTAAACTTAAATTCACTAATAAACACGACAAGCAGTACTAAAACATAGCAGCACGCACGTGACGTCCTGACAGTGACCTGATAATTTCTTGATAATGTCACAGTCGGTGATACTGATATTATCATCCACTGTAGATCAAGGAATTTATAATAAGTTACCTGAAATGGATATCTATTACCCCTGTTAGAACGCAGGCTCCTGAAGGTATCATCAAATTAGTAGCCAGTAATTTGTAACTACCTTTGAAACTGATAGTTGTGTTTTTATCATATTTCAGGCACATAAATTGTTAAAACTTATCGAAAACGTAGCAAGTTCAAAGCTCTGATGTGAAGTCCCTTCTTACGCTTCACTTCCGGTTGTTCACTTCTTGATTTTATTTATTCTTCGAGACATTAATGGAAGATTTGGTAGGTAGTGCTATGGAATTGGTGACAAGATAGGTGCAAGATACCGAAAAGATTTAGATCACAAGCAACCAATAAACAAAATAGGCACAAGAGAAAAAACTTAGCAAAATAAAGCAACAAAGGGTAAACAAGAATTTAAGATGAAATATAAAGGGAGCAAGTAATCTGGAAATTGGACAGCTGCATCATAATTGCATTTGTCTTGACATCCTAATTTCAAGCCCAATAAAATGAAATGTTCCATTTAAAATAATATGACTACATCTGTGTAAAAATATATCAGAACATCAATGGAAAAACTGATAAAGAACATTTATTAATAGAAAAACTGTAGCTGTTTTGTAAACTGTTTTATATTTTGAAATCTTTAAATAAATTACAATAACTTTAAATAGCTTTGCTGGGATAAGAATTTGGAATGAAACAAAACTGTCGTATACAACTCCGATAAAGACTGAAAACTACAGGAGTAGAATTTGTACCCATTTGATTGTCTTTTTTTTTTTTAACTTTTATAAAAAATCAAAATTACTTTTTTTCTGAACTGAAAAGACAAAAGATTATGTTGCTATCTACAGTGTCAAAATTAGCAGTAACTTTCTTATTTAGTTATTGCAACAGTATTAAACATACAAGTATGTTTAATAATATAAAAAGTTGTGCTACTCTATTTGAATTTTTAGTATTATCAAAATAATAAACACATTATATTGACAATTTGTAGTATTTTTCTCTATACAAAAACATAACTTCAAACACATCTTTCTTGAGATTCCAGAAAAAAATTGTATGTATGTGAAAATATATCGAAACAACAGCAAACCATGTATGATATGAAGAAACAAGGATTGCAAAAAATTATTCCAGGGACAAAAACGAAAAAAACAGAACGATTAAAGACCCATCCACACAAATACGAGATAAAGAAAAAAAACATTCATGACTAATTAATAATGACGCAGAAAAAATTGCAAGTAGAGAGTGGAAAGCAATAAGCATTACCATAAAGTTTGTATTTCTTACAGCTGTTTTCTAGAGTAAACCTAAACAAAGACGTAAAAGGGGGCAACGGCAACACCTGCAAATATAAGAATAAACACAGATGAAATTAATCCAAAACTTTTATCCTGTTCCTACTAAATTATTGAATTCCAAGTTTTCGCTAGGGACAAAGAAGATAAATGAATAAAATGAAATATAACCTCTTAAGTAAAAAACAATGAAAGGAATTGGAATAAATGCAAATGCGACAAAGTCTCTAAAAATACATGGTAAACCCTAGCAATAGAACAAAGCATTTATTGGTGTTCGTTATGTTGAAGTCATTATGTGCCATTCAACAATGGGCTTTGCTCATCGGCGATGGACATTTGCGCTAAAAACGGGGACAATTACGCAAACGAATAGAGGACGTTTGCGCAAGCCAAAAGTGGACATTTCCGAATATGATAACTTTGATCATTTTTAATAATTTTTACCCAATTGCGAAAGGCTTTATTCAACATATTTTTTTTTATCCATATTCCGTCTTCCATAGGCGTCAGCTGGACCTTTTCTGTTGCCCCCTGCTCACCGCGGGGAGATTGAAGTAGTATTCTGATCAAGATATAGTTCGTAGTTCGTAAAATATAAAGCAATCTTAAAACGTAAAACTAGCACTCTTTACAGTTTAAAAAATCTATTCAGAAGTCTGTTCTACTGAGTTTTGAATTTGTGATCCATGAGGGTAATTATATATCATGAAGTGGAGTGGGCCATGATATTTCATTATTGCTGTATTTCCGACACGTTTCCAAAATACTTTTAACTTTTTCCTTTTCAGTTCTAGGATCATTGATGTGTCCTATTTTGATGTAGCTGATAGTCTGTTGCTCAAAAAATGGGTTCCGAAAAAAAAAACAAAAAAACAAAAAACAAATCTTTAATATATATTCCAATACTGCTTTAAAATGGTAATTCGCGCAAACGGGCTTTCAACTAAAAGTCGTTTGCGCAAAAGTCCACTTTTCCTTTGCGCAAATGTTCTTCTGTTTTTCAGGTAAATTTCCATCGCCCTTGCTCTTACCTGATAGAAAGTTCGCGACGACTCCTTAAACCGGTTTAATCGGAATTCACTGATAGATGTCAAACAACTCTGCTTACTCATGTTAATAGGGTCTGTAAGTCTCGTCACGTGACACCGAGATTTCACGATAAAAGTGGAATTTGAAAACCTCTCCCGCCAAAATATGACGTTTTAGAATTATGACGTAATATATTATCGTGCAGAATGCAACTTCAGGGTACAAAAATTGCACCCGGAAGTTTCAAAATTCGACGAGACTTACAGACCCTATAGCCATTTTTTATTTTTTACTTATTCGATCAAATAAAATATATGCAGTTTGATAGGTAGTTTGCTTGATGCGAATTGAATAGATTGACATATTGTAGATATACAACAGGGTGTTCAGTCTTAATTAAAGAACGCATAATGATTTGTAAGCGGACTTTTTTTTCCGGTTTGCAGAAATTCCGGGTATATAAACAACCTACTGTATTGTTTATTAAGTCACGATTGGTACTCAAGTTGATTAGTCAATTAGATGTTGTGGGTATTCTACCCTAGTGCATTATATCGAAAAGGAATTAATACACTGCCGGAAGAAATCCCCTGTTACGGATTACAAAAATTGTTGTTAATGTTATTGTTCTATATTTTTTCAGTTGATTTAATTGACATTAATGGAATAATATTTCAGGCAAGAAGATATCTTTTAAAATAAAAACAATACAGTTAAAACAAATATATATTTACTAATATACACAGAAAAACTGTTAAGTTGGGACAATTTTTACGGTAGATAAACCATTTGTATTTTTATGTTTATTTAACTGATCGAAAATGGATATGGGCAATTGTAAGCGTACATTTATTCCAATGTGGATATTCCAATGTGGATATTGTCAGGGTACATAAATACTCTTGTGTATTTCTACCTTGCACTAGGGCATTTTTTCCTGTTCTAGTATATTCTATCAAAACGGAAAGAATACGTGAGTTGAAGGAATTCACTGTTACACAATCAGGGTTTAATCCGTTCAGACTTTATGTATAATACGAAATGTTATATGAAATCAATGAACACGTTTTTTTTCAAAACTTATTACATACTTCTGCCGAGACAATGTTTCCATTTCCGTGAGTTGGACACTACAGCACGCAATCGGATAAAATCCCCCTTTTTGTTGAAAATTTAGCAATGTTAGAATTGTTTTCTTAAATATTATTAACAGTCTTTAATATTGAACAAAGATGAAAGGAATTTTTTTTTAAAGTAAAGAGTTAAATGTACAGCTTACTTATTACCTAATATTTCTTTATTTATAAGTTCTACCTTCTATCGATCGACTTATTGTTTACCAGGAAGTTTGTTGTTATCAGGACAACGGTATGGGTAGTTTTTTTTTTTTTTTTTTTT
>MJUU01062584.1:61602-82003 GCA_002080025.1 Modiolus philippinarum
TTGTGCCCAGAGCAGACTTTGGAAAAACGGTCATGGTCATAACGGACTTAGCTAGAACGGTCATGGCTAGAACAGACTTGGATAGAACAGTCATGGCTAGAACAGACTTCGGTAGAACGGTCATGGCTAGAGCAGAATTAGGTAGAATGGTCATGGCTAGAACAGACATGATTCTAGGACCAGAGCAGTCAGGATTCTAGGACTGTTCTAAGTCTGCTCCAAGTTAACTTCAAGTTAACTTTAAGCCGTTCTCGTGACTGCTCTCCAAGTTAACTTGGACGAGAGGTTATGTCTGCACCCCACTGTATGAGTGCCAAATGTTTGGTCAAAATTGTAAAGAAAAGGGCAATATTAAGATTAATAAACCCTACGGGTCAGGAAATACACATTCCTGCAACAAAGGTGCTAGCTTCTGTTTCTGACGTTGATATTGATTCTATTCAATCTTTAGATAATCCAGAGCCACACATCAATAGTGTTGAGAATGCAAAGGAACCTATTGAATTTGATTTGAGTCAATCAGATTTGAATGAAGATCAGAAACATAAATTGCAGACATTTTTGAACTCAGAGATGTTTTTGCTACTAATCTTTCAGAATTAGGTTATTGTAATAGGTACAAACACAGAATAGATACTTTCAGAGATGCAAAGCCTGAAAAACTGCCATTCCACAACCATCCTCCAGCCACACACAAGGAAATTGAGAATATTGTTCAAGAGTTGAAAGAAAACAACATTGTTCAAGAGTCAAACAGTGAGTATCACTCTCCTGTAATATTAGTTCGAAAGAAACCTATAGCTGGTAAACCTCAACAATATCGCTTTTGTGTAGACTTTAGGAAACTAAATTTACAAACTAAAAATACATCATTTCCATTATCGAGAGTGACTAGAAACCGTGTTTGATACTATCGGTGAAGCAAGAGCTAGCTTTTCCTCATCTTTAGATCTTCATAGCGAATTTCATCAAATTGAAATGGATGAGGAGACAAGACACAAATCAGCTTTCATCACACGTTGTGGAATTTATGAGGTTCTAAGGATGCCATTTGGTTTAAAATGGGCACCAATAAGTTTTCAACAGATTATATCACAAGTTTTGAGAGGTCTGAATTGGAAATTTGTTTTGGTTTATGTGGATGATATTTTGGTTTTTAGTTCTAATTTTGATGAGCATCTTGGGCATCTAGAACAAGTTTTCATCAGTCAAATCTCACATTGAAACCAACCAAAGGTGAGTTTGCAGCAAAAAAGGTGAAATACTTGGGACACATCATATCTAAAGAAGGAATTTTGGTTGATCCAGACAAAACGAAAGCAATTAGTACATTTCCGTTCCAACTCGTCAAAAGGAGGCACGATCAATTTAAGGAATGTGTAATTATTATTCGTTTTGCCAATCATATTCCAGAATTGTCAGTCCTTTAAATGATTTGCTGAAGAAAGAACGACAAAGGGACTTCAAATGGACAAAGCAGAGTCAGATAGCTTTTGACCAAACAAGCTTTGTTGGCTTATCCTGACATGAGCAAACCCTTCATGCTGACTTGTGATGCTTCTAATTCAGCTGTTGGTTTTGTTCTTGGACAGTTAAAAAGTCAAAAGAGAGAATGTATCATTGCCTGTGGTGGTAAAAGTTTATCGAATACACAACAATTATGGAACACATATCTTCGAACATATCTTTCGCAACAAAAATTTACAATTTACACTGACCACAGAGCAAAATGGGCATTAGTTCACAAACTGATCTAAAATGTATAATAGACTTTTCTATGTGAGTTTAATGTGTTTACTATATTTTTTGTCTTGCTATTTTATACAGGCGATGTTTCATATTGAAGCTTTGGGACAAAGCTTGGTGAGGTTGAGGAAGGGTTGTTATAGTAAAATTTTGAATTGACAAAGACACAATTTTAATAAAACAGACCAAATGAAAAGTGAAAATATTCTATTTTCCACTATTTGTAAAAACATTTTCTTTTGTGATTTTTTTTATTCAATCTTTAAGAAAAAATAGTTTAAAAGTTTTGATATAGTTAAATTTTAGGATACTTATTGATCATCTGTTTAGTAAAAAAAATACAAGATAGATAAGGCTGAGATTATTTAATATTTAACGAAAGGATATGGAGTAAATGAACATGAGACAATAACACATATGTTAACTCCAACTGCAATAATTTTAATGTGCTGTATGGCCAATAAGATTATTGAATATGGATTAAAGTCCCTACATGTTAATTAATGCCCTTTGTTAAAGACTGTTTGTCACTCAGCTGTGAACTGTATAGGACATCTGTCACTCATGAGATGGTAGAGTGGTCACTCTATGTAATTTTTGATTGGTGAAAACAAGAGAAAGCCTTGGAATCGGTTATCATGTGACAAAGGGCGCATGGTAACGAAAAAGGTTTCAATCTGTCACTTTGATTACTGGTTTCAAGAAATAAATATCCACATTTATTAGAACTTTCTCTTTGTTTTAAACCAGGTAAGATAGATTTATTTTGTTTAGTTTTTTTTTTAATTTTTGCCTTTTAATTATTATCATAAAATAAAAATGGGAAAACAAATCATTTTTTTTCAACAAGTTTTGAAATAAGTTTTGACATTCTATTTTTAAAACTATAGTTTACATCTCTTAGTAACAATCTAAAATCTTATTGCTTTTTCGGAAAACAATTTATTCTTCAAAATTTTATATTAAAATATTTTTATTTGTTTGATTTATTACTCATTTTGTAAATAATTTTCATTCTTTTTGTTAATGTTCTTTGTAATGGTTACCAAGGACACTTCGCAAGATAATTTTTCAAAATACTAGTTTTTAAACAAATTGTTGAAAAATTATTAATTATAAAATTATTTTGGATAAAGTAACATTTTCATTTTTGTTTTATAAATTTGTAAATATTGTGTTTGTGTTTCCCTATGTCCCTATGCATTTTATTTTACTCTCAAAAGGAGTTAATTAATTGTTTTTTGTTTCCCGGGAGATCTGTTTTTGATTGATAAAGCACTGATTTTTGATAATTTCGAAAGATAAACAACAAAAACATGATTTTCAACAATCTCCTTTACTTTTTAGTACGTTCTGCATTACATCTACAGTTGGGTGCTGACGCAACATTCCATCCAAGTGCACTCCAAAAGCGTTCCTCGCGTGCACTTCGCGTGCACTTGAAAGTGATTCCATGACAGCCTAGAGTGAACTTGTGACCACTTTCAAGTGCACTTGAAAAGAAGATGCGATCGCGGGAGTGATCGCAAAGTGCACTTGAAGTGAACTTCGTGGCAGCTTTGGATTGCTCTTAACGACTGGTCAGTTCAAAACACGTGATATTAATATGACGAAATTAACTTTAAGCAAAAAGTATGAAAACTCGACGACTTCATTCTCTTTTTAATATATTTTTGATAAGAAATTAAAACCAAAATGTCATTATAAATTATTATGAGCGTTGTTTTGTTTTTATATATATATACATTCCATGCTTACGTCAGATTATAAATCTTTCAAAATGGGTATTTTATCGAGGCCTATGTGCATGCTGGAGACATTAAATTCATAAGTAATTTCAAAAAAACTTTGTCAAAAATTAATCCAAAAGTTGGAGATATTATATGTTGGTGCTTATTTCAATTGTCGCGACACAACATTTATATGTATTTTTCTCCAAATTACCTTATAAGATTGAAATATTTTTTATTTTAGCCTTTTCCTTTCTCGCGATATCAAATTTATACATCTTTTGTTAAAAATAATTTCAAAAGTTTGAGATATTAGGTGTCGGTGCTTATTTCAATTGTCATACCACAACATTTACCTTGTAAGACTGAAACATTTTGCATTTTATCTTTTTTCCTTTCTCGCAATACCAAATCTATACATCTTTTGTTGAAAATGACCTCAAAAGTGGGAGTGATTAAATGTCGGTGCTTATTTCAATTGTCGCTACACAACATTTAGATGTATTTTTCCAAAAATTACCTTATAAGATTGAAATATTTTCCATTTTAGCTTTTTCCCTCTAGCGATACCAAATTTATAGATCTTTTGTCAAAAATGTACTCAAAAGTGGGAGATATTATATGTTGCTGCTTATTTCCATTGTCGCGACACAACATTTATATGTATTTTTCCCAAAATTACCTACTAAGATTGAAATATTTTGCATTTTAGCTTTTTTCCTTTCTCGCGATACCAAAGTTATGCATCTTTTCTCAAACATGTATTCAAAAGTGGAAGATATTATATGTCGGTGCTTATTTAATTGTCGCGACACAATATTTATATGTATTTTCCCAAAAATACTTTAAAAGATTGAAATATTTTGCAATTTAGCTTTTTTCCTTTCTCGCGATACTAAATTTATACATCTTTTCTTAAAATTGACCTCAAAAGTGGGAGATATTATATGTCAGTGCTTATTTCAATTGTCGCGACACAACATTTATATGTATTTTTTCTAAAATTACCTTATAAGACTGAAATATTTTGCATTTTAGCTTTTTGTCTTTCTCACGATACCAAATTGTTGCATCTTTTGTCTAAAATGTATCCAAAAGTGGGAGATATTATATGTTGGTGCTTATTTCACTTGTCGCGAAACAACATTTATATGTATTTTTCTCAATATTACCTAATAAGATTGAATATTATGCATTTTAGCTTTTTTCCTTTCTGGTGATACTAAATTTAAGCATCTTTTGTTAAAAATGACCTCAAAAGTGGGAGATATTATATATCAGTGCTTATTTCAATTGTCGCGAAACAACGTTTATATGTATTTTTCCCAATATTACCTGATACAATTGAAATATTTTGCATTTTAGCTTTTTTCCTTTCTTGCCATTCCAAATTTATACATCTTTTGTTAAAAATAACCTCACTAGTGGGAGATATTAGGTGTTGGTGCTTATTTCAATTGTCGTACCACAACATTTACCTTGTAAGACTGAAACATTTTGCATTTTATCTTTTTTCCTTTCTCACAATACCAAATCTATACATCTTTTGTTAAAAATGACCTCAGAGTGGGAGTGATTAGATGTCAGTGCTTATTTCAATCGTCGCGACACAACATTTAGATTTATTTTTCCCAAAATTACCTTCTAAGATTGAAATATATTCCATTTTAGCTTTTTTTTTCCTCTCGCGATACCAATTTTATACATCTTTTCTCAAAATTGTATTCAAAAGTGGGAGATATTATATGTCGGTGCTTATTTCAATTGTTGCGAACCAACGTTTATATGTATTTTTCCCAATATTACCTTATATATGATTGAAATATTTTGCATTTTAGCTTTTTTCCTTTCTCGCGATACTTAATTTATACATCTTTTGTTAAAATTGACCTCAAAAGTGGGAGATAATATATGTCGGTGCTTATTTCAATTGTCGCACCACAACATTTATATGTATTTTTTCCAAAATTACCTTATAAGACTGAAATATTTTGCATTTTAGCTTTTTGTCTTTCTCGCAATACACCAAATTGTTGCATCTTTTGTCAAAAATGAATCCAAAAGTGGGAGAAATTATATGTTAGTGCTTATTTCACTTGTCGCAAAACAGCATTTACCTGTATTTTTCCTAATATTACCTTCTAAGATTGAAATATTTTGCATTTTAGCTTTTTTCCTTTCTCGCGATACTAAATTTGTACATCTTTTGTTAAAAATGACCCAAAAGTGGGAGATATTATATGTCGGTGCTTATTTGAATTGTAGCGACACAACATTTATATGTATCTTTTCCAATATTACCTTATAAGACTGAAATATTTGCATTTTAGCTGTTTTCCTTTCTCGCAATACCAAATTTATGTATCTTTTGTCAAAAATGAATCCAAAAGTGGGAGATATTATATGTTGGTGTTTATTTCAATTGTCGCGACACAACATTTATATGTGTTTTTCCCAATATTACCTTATAAGATTGAAATATTTTGGATTTTGGCTTTTTTCCTTTCTCGCGATACTAAATTTATACATCTTTTGTTAAAAATGGCCTCAAAAGTGGGAGATATTATATGTCAGTGCTTATTTCAACTGTCGCGAAACAACATTTATATGTATTTTTTTTTCCAACATTACCTTATAAGACTGAAATATTTTGTATTTTAGCTATTTTCCTTTCTCGCAATACCAAATTTATTTATCTTTTGTCAAAAATGAATCCAAAAGTGGGAAATATTATATGTTGGTGCTTATTTCAATTGTCGTGACACAACATTTATATGTATTTTTCCTAAAATTACCTTATTTAAAACTTTTTTTAAATATAGCCTTATATAAAACTTCTTTGAAAGAATGTGATCAAGTAAAATATTTTAAAAAATGAGTTATTTTATTCATTTGTAAAGTTTAGTATAAACCGCATAATGAAAACCTGACTTTTCAAACATATTCATGTAAAGATTTACAAAAAGTTATATCGCGACATGTAGAACTTCTTTGAAATGGTATGATAAAGTAAAATATTTAAAAAAAATGAATTATTTAGGTCATTTGTAAAGATTTGGTATAAACCTGACTTTTCAAATATTTTATTAGTCCAAGATCACAACATATAAAACCAACTTCTTCAAAAGGGTATAATAAATTATTTTAAAAAATCAGTTATTTTGGTCATTTCTAAAGAATTAGTATAAATCACATTTAGATCATATTGGTTATTTGTTCTCTATCAGTTTTTAAACATCTTTGAGTTTCTGGTCTTCCAAATGTTTAGATTTTATCTGCACTGATGAGACATAAGTTGTCGAAATGCGCATATGCAGAAAGTAAATTCACAGTAACTTCGGTATTTAGTTATTATATTAATGAAAATCTGACTTTTTGTCATTTATAAAGATTGGGTTAATGGGGTACACGCGGGAAGTGCGACTTGCCATTTTAAGCGAGTTGAGGCAATACAATCGTTGAAAAACGGATCTGAGACTGGAATACACGTCCTTATAATTCTATACGACTGCCGTTTTCATTTTTGTAGCGGGAAGATATTATCTGACATGTTTTATAATTTCTATATAACTGCATTTGTGTTTTTAGCAATTTAGCTTATCAAAAAGAACGCTACGTGGAAATAAATTTTTATAACCTCAGCTATCGCTTATAAAAAATGCGATCTAACTATATATATAAGATAACCTCGTTTTAAATAGTGATCCTCGCGACAGCTTTCAAGTGCACTTGAAGTTCACTAGTGAACGCGAAAATACCTGTCACGGAATAGCTACCTATTCCAAAAAAGTGAACTTCGCGACAGCTAAGAGAACGCGAAGTGCACTTGAAAAGTGAACATCAAGTTCACTTTAAGTGCACTTTTTGGAACGTTGCGTCTGCACCCATCTGTAGGTAGACAGACTTTGAATTTAAGTGCAAAACTATGTTTTGGAAGCGAGATTTGTACGCAAGATTTTAGGTTGCTTACAAAAAGCCTTCGTTTGTTTAAAACTTAACTGCCTACTGGTATTCAAAATGGAGTAAATTTCATTGACATTGATACAAAATTTAATATTTTGATTGATATTTATCCGTCATTTACCGTTTATCAGGATATGTGTTTTATCTGTAAATACTGGCATAAACGCAATGCTGAAGCAACTTTTATTTATTTTATTGGAGAATATTTGGAAACTGAGCTGTCGACATTTAGTATTCAAAACGAACATATATGAATAAGCAAAAATTACGTTTATTTAATGTTTTCGATATGTGGTTACCATAGCAACACTTTTATCAAGTTTCGTTATTACTTTTTAGGCATTATATCTTGCTTTTACATTTGTTGCAATATTGATTTGTTTTCATTAAATTATGAAAAGCTGTTTCACTTGATTCTATATAATTTTGGCATAATATTTGGTTTAATGTTAAAGTTTTGGACTGGGTTATGTCCCTTATTTTATTTTATTTTAGAAATTCTGAATTTATATCAAGTGAGGCTGCTATTGTATTGTGTAAGCACTTTGAGTACTAGTTTTTAGAAATAACTATCTACATTTATTAGACTTTCTCTTTGTTTTACACCAGGAGCCAAAAGTCCCCATACAGGGCAAAAAGTCGTTAGGACATCTGGTGGTTGAACCAAAAGATCCGAAAGAGAGCAGTTCCCCAACACAACTGGAACAACAGCTACGCAACAAGAACAAAGCAGTATAAATGCCTGCACCACAGAATAAAGATAGGGTGGTATCATACAACGTAAGAAGCGGTGGTAACGAAGAACCAGTAATTCGACAGCCATCATCGCCTGCTAGAGTGCCAGAAAACTCACACGTCACAGGGGGCAGCAGCAATTACAACTCAGGCAGAACCAGCAACGACAACTACTGCAGCACCAGCAATTACAACTACTGCAGTTACAGTGACAGCAACTGAAACCTGCATTATGCCAACAGGTATGAATTTAGATAAATTTGATGGCAAAACACCAGCTTCCCAGTGGTGGTCATTTTTTATTCAATGGACACTACTACAAAACATGAATGAAGCAAAACAATGTGCTGCTTTCGCATTCTATATGGAGCCTGGTATTCCCAGAAATTGGTATGTTGCTTTAAAAAACAACGGCAGTAGAATACCGAAGGAACAAAGGGGTGACATTCACAAAAATCGAAGTCCAAAGACAGGGCAAAAACGAGAACACAGAAAACAATGACGTTAGACACAAAAACAATGACGCCAGACAGACACAAAGCACAGAACCAGAAACCACAACATTCAGAACAAAGGCACTCACAGTGTGAACTCCAGTGAAACTGAGAGTGACATCAGGTGCTCCGGAAGGGTAAAGCATGTCCTGCTCTGTTAACAGCACCCGTCACACTGTGAGTGATTCAATCCGGGAAAATGTCAAAGTCGGTAGTCAAATCCGGGAAGACGTGAATCTAGCTGAAAATGTCCACTTTCATTTGGGATACTGACACGTCATATCTTTCAATGATGCTAGGGTGACGGCCATAGAATTTCTTGAGGGATGAAATTAACAAAGGTTGAACAAATCCCTGACTAAGCAGCTTTTGGGACAGTGTTTTTGCTCTGTTCAAAAAATCACTGTACAAACTACAAGCTCGACAGTAACGAATCAACTGTGAAATGTACACTCCATAGGCTGGAGAGGTAGGTATATTGCTGCTAAGAAAGGGAAAGTTCACAATGGGGAAATTAAAATCATCACGCTTGTCATATAGCTTAGATTTCAAACGTCCATCTTCGTCAATATACAATAAAACATCTAAGTACGAAGCTGAAGTAGGTGTTTCAGTTGTTTCTTTAATTTCAAGCTCATTTGGATAGATCTGATGTAAATAATAACTAAATACCGAAGTTACTGTGAATTTTCTTTCTGCATATGCGCATTTCGACAACTTATGTCTCATCAGTGCAGATAAAATCTAAACGTTTGGTAGACCATAAACTCAAAGATGTTTAAAAACTGATAGAGAACAAATAACCAAAGTGATCTAAATTTAAAGCCAAAATCAGCTAAGGACAGAGCTTTGCATGAGGGAGATACTCCTTAGTTTTCAATAAAATTTACACAATTTTAGATATTGGAAGGTTTCAAAAATAATCGGCTTTCGGGTCAGCACCGAAGTACTGACTACTGGGCTGGTGAATACCCTCGGGGACTAACAGTCCACCAGCAGTGGCATCGACCCAGTGGTAACAAATAACTAAATACCGAAGTTACTGTGAATTTTCCTAATCCTTAAATTTAGGATTATTAAGAGAAAGCACATCGTCTATGTAGCGATACAATAAAGCAACCAATTATCCAACTGAAAGCTGAATTTTTAAAACGTTTTGAGAGAAATTTAGACTATTTTGATGTTGACTTGCAGCAACTAAAATAGAAAGCACATGAAGCAGTTGACCAATTTTTATCGCGCCTCGAGGAAGCAACATATCGTAACATCATTCCAGAAAATATGAAAATAAGAATTACAATTAAGGGATTGATTGGAGATATAGGAAAAACTGTACATAACACATTTCCTAAGCCGACAACATTTGAGAAAGTCAGAGAAATAGCCTTAAATGCAGAGAAGTCTGAAAACTTATCATCTAGTTTAACGTTTTCAAATCTTGAAGCAATAACTGACTCAAGAATGAATGAACAAATGCGTGAGAGGCTAGAGCTTAGAGATCAAGTGTCATCTTTGTCAATTAAAAAAAAGACAACAAAGGAACAACAGACCAAGCAATAATAAAAACAGAATAAACAAATACCCGCAACAACTTCCAAGATACCCATGTCACCAACAAAAAAATACCGTGTGCGCGCAACTTCTGCAATTTATGCAGCAGTCGTATGTTACCCGTGGATATAAACAAGAACCGAATCCAATCCCGAACCAACAGTAGATGCCAGTTTCATCCCAAAATCAGCAGAATGGACAGTGTCAAAATCGTGGTATGTTTTGTGGTACTAACTGCCCAGCTCGCAATAAAATTTGTTATATATGTCAGGGAGTAGGGCATTTTGGTCGTAAATGTAGATTTTCAGGGAGGTCAGGGAAAAACCCTCAATTTGGTTACAAGGGATTCGCGCCTTTCCCTAGGCACATGTCGAAGGATAGGCACAGAGGTAGTAAACCTTATGCAGAAGGGAATTTGGCATTACCAATGCATAAGAACACATCCGTAATAGATATCAATGGGAGAAAAACTCACTCATTGATTGATTCTGGCGCAGAAATTACTTGTTGTAGTTCTGAATTTTATAACAAGTTGGTCCTTTCTGATAAAGTGCTTCTAAATTCAGAAATTCCATCAATCAGAGGTGTAAGTGGACAATTTGATATTATTGATCTCCGTTGCCATGGTAACCACGACTGCTAATTGGGCCATTTCAAAAAACCATCTCCAAAATAGTTTCAACACTTTACAAAGACATATGAAAGATATGCAGTCTGAACGAGGCTATCGAATATTTCAAGAAATTGGTCTTTTTTCAATGTAAATTTTGTACAAAATTATGATTATTTTGTCACTTTTCAGGAAAGGCACCAACTGCATATACTAAAGGTAGATCGATCCTAATTAAAATTTCTGACAGAATTTTTTTATTTTGTGATATTTTGTAGATCTTAGTCCGTTTGTTAAAAAAAAATAAAATAAAAATGATATGTCACCGATCATCTTTTTCTGTTATCAGGCTTTGAAAATCAGGCCTAATTCAGTATTTTTCAGCAATAAAAAATTGTCGGTAGCAATTTAAACAGATTAATATTGCAATATAACTAAAAATAATTTTCAACGGAATTTGGTGTAATAACGAAAAAAAGCAAAGATCAAAGGGATATTACAAACTAATAGTAGAAGCTTACTCTACCGGTGCACCTGATCTCATCCACGTTTTTTATTGGATCTGTGTTGCTCATCTTTGTATGTGTGTGTGTTTTTATTTTTCTTTTGTGTGCCGTACTCGTGTTTTGTCTTTGTTTCTTTGTTTATCCGATGTTGCAATTGTCCTTGGAATATTCGTTTTAGACTGACGGTTCGGTTCTCACTTACATTAATATGGAGAAAATGCAAACACTAATAAATAGCAATAATGATGGCAGCTGGACAGTTTCAACAATACAACCTGATTTCAAAGGACTCATAAAAAAGTAAAATGACAGTTTTTATATTTGTTGTCCCACACGGTACTTAGTAATTCTTGTAGTATTTTCAAAGCTGCGGTAAATTATACTTGTACTGCTTCAGAAAATATATTTTTCTGTCAAATAAACTAAGGCAAAGACGCTATAAGCGACATGTTTATGGAATTGTTTGAAAAAATAAGAGACTATTAGATTTTGTCATTTTCTTGTCAATAAAATGTCTAAATTCAAAGTCAATCCGTCCTGTCTCTTGATCCTTTACTTATATATCACTTGTTAAAATGCTAAAAATTTTATGTTTTGCAGATGGATTTTCAAAGATGTGCTTTTGGCATAGATTTGATCTTAGTACAATAAATCTTAAAAGAAATAAAGATCTGCAACATGTAAAGAGAACCTAGAGCGGTCAAAAGAGGTTCGTTACCAGAATAACTCCGAATTCCCGTTTCTAAAATATAATTAGCAATTTGCTACAAAAAAATCAACACTGGGGTTGCGTCAAATTAACACAATGCCCTTTTATCTATATACAAAAGAAAATAACTTTAAATGTGCATTGTATTCTCGAATTAATAAAACAGAAACACATCTATATTTGCATGTAAAGCACAGCCCTTTTTGTATTCAAAATGAACTAAATCAAAAGTCACAATGAACGCTATCCAAATGCTCAATAACACGGCACATAACAAAATGAATATGTCAAATGGCACATCGGAATATCACTATTTCACAATCCGAAGAATAGTTGATTTACTACTATAAAACAATAAATGATGCAAATGGATTCTGCCATTTCTATGAAGCAAAATGACACAAAACTGCACTTTTCAAGTTGCCAGGTCAAAATGCACTGTGCAAATAGCCAATTCCTATTACCTAGCAAATTTAGCACAATGAAACGTAAGGTTATTCGATTGTTTTGTATTCTAAACCCTACAAATATATACACTGTATACAATATCCTATGAATGTATGTACACACTATATGACATTCCATTGTCATATTGCTACAAGCAATATGCACTGTCGAGAATGCAGAATATCACTTATCCAACATAACACAAGATGCCAAAGAACCAAATCTATTTACAGTTCCCAAACGCACATTTCACAATAACATTAGACACTCACTTTACAATGTACAAATACAGTGGCAAGACTGGTCAGAGGTTGCCAAATGCATATCACACAACTTTTTTTTATCCTTTGATACCATTTGGATTCCGGAAATATAGAACATTAAAGAATATTCACTTTATCACATGGAATCACTATTTCCACTGATTAGTAATCATCCTAATATACACAGATCTGATGTTACACATTCATCGATGGTCAACACACTGACGCCAATACCTGGATTTGGTCTTCTTATATACATTCGGACGAGTCTTTTATTATACAATAAAGGGTGGACAGGATATCGAGACCTAAATATTATTTTTCGAGGTATGACGGGTTATTTTCGGTTCTCCAACAGAAAGAAGCAATATACTGTGTAATACTTATAACTCTCTATATACAAATACATGTTTTTTTCCCCACAATGTAAATAGTCTTTATCAAAATGTTTCGTTATTTTAGAAACTTGAATAATTCATGAACCAGGAAATAATTTCAACAATATAAACCAATCAAATAGCTTCCTGGGTCTTCGCTGTGAATCTAAATGTAGGGTACACAAAATTTTGAACTGGTTCCCCCAATGTTGTAAATGCACAAAAGACATTTTCGTCACAGTTCGTTGAAATTGGTCATTTGTGAATTAACTAATAGAGTCTTTACACTTGGCTTGTGAGGAAACTCATAAGTATTTGAAGAAATATTGTTATTCTGTAGATTAGTTGCACATTTTAAAAATGTGTTCAGATCGTGTATACCTATATGAAAGATGTGCAATATAATAAGGATTTTTTTAATTCTGGTAATTTGTGAAAAAATATTGATTGCGGAGTCCGGCTAAATTAGCCCAATACGACTTGCATTTTGTGAAGGTAGCATATGTGTCTTACTGAAACCGATAGCATTACTTTGACATCACACCCATATTACATGGTGCACATACCATCATCCTGTTCTCTTGTTTTGTCTGAACAATTTCAAAATGTGTCATGAAGCATGGTTGGTAACACTTGCTTTAACTTCGAGGCCACCTTAATTTTTGTTTTTCTCTATAAACAATTCGTACTAGGACTTATAATGTAAACATCTTGTGCTTTATGCAATGTAAGCATTAAGTTAAGTTAACTTTGGCCTGTTCGTTTTTAAGCATGAACAAATTTCTGCAAACATTTCTCTGCTTGATTTGATATTTTACAGGGTTGGCCAAAAAGCGGGAAATACTCATATTTCCCAGGACGGTGGGAAATACTGGGAATTCCCGGACAATACTGGGAAATATACTATCAAATGATATAACTTCAAAATACTGTAGTTAAAAGTGCAACAAATAGATCAAATATGTCTTAATGGATATTTTACGAAAGGATATGGAGTAAATGAACATATAATCATAACACATATGATAACTCCAACTGCAATAATTTAAATGAGCTGTATGGCCATTTCGGAAATAAATTCCTCACCAGCAGCACTAAAACCCAAACAAAGGAAAGCCATAATTTCAAAAAATGTCTAAAATGCATAAAACCCATGTATACTTAAGGAATTTCATTTTCTCCCATTACCATATGACTACTCCAAATAAGTAAAGCAATATAAGTCTTCCGATTATCAGTATTTAACATTACCTCCATTTAATGGTAATCATTGTAATACCTTGAAATGCATTTGCTTTGTATTAATGTTTTTTTATAAACAAGAATAAAATTCATTAAGGTACTAATATTTCATTTAACAACTAAAATTTGTCAATTGTGAGAGTGTTAATTACTAAAACAACATAAATGTCAATGATGGGCTTGGGTATCATGGGTATGTTTAACTTTTCAATAGATCAAATTGATTCATAAAGGAATGTTTTCATAACTACCTAGATTTTAAAATAATATGAAACTATATACCTGTTTTTTTTAATTACAAAAAATTAATTTAATGTATTTCAAACACAATTTTAAAGGATATAAGCAAATACATGTAATTAAGAGTATATTGTATTTTTGTGTCAAAAGGAAAAATGTGTTCAGAAACAAAAATAGGTAACGCTTAACCTTGGTTTAGCCTTTAAGTCGTATTACCAGTAAGCATTGTTTCAGGAGATGTATACTTTTATCTATTATCTAATTAAATATTGGACTTGTGACACCAAAAGGAAAACGAAAAGCTTTGAATGTTAAAGTGATAAAGTTTCTTCTTCAAGTACACAATGTAACTCCGTAGATGTCTGCAATGATTAAAATGTACACGATTTCATTTAATAAGTTAATGCATTTAAACAGTTCCCCACAGACATATTCGCATCTACGGGGGTATACAAGTATCATTCACAGAGCACGTTTTATTGAAATATCCTTCAAACATGAATTTACAAATGTAATAACCCCTATCTTTAGCTTCTAAAATATACCATGATGTAATACCTATTTCTAGACGATGCTAAAGCAAATAAGTACGGTTTTCTTCTTCAAATCGCAAATATTTAAATTTTTGTAAATTTTGTTAAAACCTAAGGGGTATCTTCCTTAGCTGATTTTGGCTTTACATTTAGATCGTATTGCTTAATTGTTCTCTATCAGTTTTTGAACATCTTTGTGTGTTTAGTCTTCCAAATATTTAGATTTTATCTGCACGGAAGAGACACAAGTTGTCGAAATGCGCTTATGCAGAAAATAAAATTCACAGCAACTTTGGTATTTAGTTATTTGTTACCACTGGTCGATGCCTCTGCTGGTGGACTGTTAGTTCCAGGGGGTATTCACCAGTCCAGTAGTCACTACATCGATGCTGACCCGAAAGCCGATTCTATTTTGAACCTTGCAATATCTAAATTTTTGTTAAAAACTAAGGAGTATATCCCTCATGCAAAGGTCTGTCCTTAGCTGATTTTGGCTTTACATTTAGATCGTATTGGTTAATTGTTCTCTATCAGTTTTTTAACATGTTTGGGTTTATGGTCTTCCAAACATTTAGATTTTTTTGAATGAAGAGACATAAGTTGTCGAAATGCGCATATGCAGAAAATAAAATTCACAATAATTTTTGTATTAAAATTTGGCAACGTATGTCTGTTCAGTGCAGATAAAATCAATCTTTAGAATACTAGTACCAAACCTCAAATCATGAAAATAAAGTGATAGGGTAAATATAACTTTACGAGCCTAAAAATAACACTCCAGACTTTTGCCCAGTGGAGATACTATTGTACTTCTTAGTTTTATTAATTTTTAATGTTAACTTTTGTAACTAAAATGATCGGTTATCGTACCTACATCGTCGTACTTAACAACTTGGTTGAAAGTTTGGTTGGGGAATAGCAGTCAACCAGAAGAGGTACAGGTATCGATCCAATGGTAATAAAAAAAAATATATCAAATTGCAATAAATTTTAGTTCTTATGATGGACATTTCGAAAATCTATGTCCCTTTGGTGCAAATGAAATCTAAACCAAAATATTCAACCATGACAAAAACCGAACTGTTAGAGAACAAATCTTAAAGGTAGCAAATTCAATTAAGGGGTTGACAGGAAAATCGCAGGTTTTCAAATCTAGATGTTTCCCTAAAGAGAAGGCCATACTTTCTGTAAAAAAACGTTTTGAGTTGGTATGTGGGAGTAGTAATTAAGCGTGTTTTCTAATACAGTCCTATATTGGGACCAGCCGTGACCGATAAGATGGAAAAATTTAAGAGGGCATCTGCATCAGGCATAAGTCGCATGGCCACCTTCATCCAATTAAATGTCCTGTCATTTTTTGCTCATCTGGCCTAAAAGGCTATGTGAGCTTTTGCTATCACTCGGCGTCCGTCGTCTGTCTGTAAACTGTTTATATTTTGACTATCTCCTCAGAAACCACTGGACCAGTTTTAACCAAACTTTAAAGGAATGATGTATGGAAGGTCCTTGACTTAGTTTGTCGAAATTTGTTCGATCCGCCTAAAAACATGGCCGCCAGCGCTGAACTTAGTTTAACATTGGACCCTATGTACAAAAGCATATATTTGCTATCTCCTCTGAAGTTACTGAAGCAAATTGAACCAAACTTTACAGGAATGATGTATAGAAGGTCCTTCACATAGATTGCCGAAAATTTTCTGATCCGCTAAAAACATGGCCGCCAGCACGAAGCATAGTTTTACATCGGACTCTATGGGGAAAACGTTTATTTGCTATCTCCTCTGAAACTACTGAA
Source organism: Modiolus philippinarum (assembly GCA_002080025.1). NCBI lineage: Eukaryota > Metazoa > Mollusca > Bivalvia > Mytilida > Modiolidae > Modiolus > Modiolus philippinarum. The sequence goes on from MJUU01062584.1 coordinate 78,544, forward strand.
GCAAATCGAAATTTTACAGGAATGATATATAGAAGGTCCTTCAAATATTCTGATCCGCTGAAAAACATGGCCGCCAGCGCTAGACTTAGTTTAACCTAGGACCCTATGGGAAAAGCATACATTTGCTGTCTCCTCTGAAGCTACTGAAGCAAATTGAACCAAACTGTACAGGAATGATGTATGGAACGTTCTTTTTGTAGATTGCCGAAATTTTTTCCCATGGCAGCTAGCGGAGTACATGGTTTAACATTGGACCTTATGGGAAAAGCATATATTTGCTATCTCCTCTGAAGCTACATTAGCAAATTGAACAGAAATTTACAGGAATGATTTATGGAAGGTCCTTCACATAGATTGCCGAAAATTTTCTGATCCAATATGGCCGCCAGCACAATACATAGTTTAACACTGAAGCAGATTCAACCAAACTGTACAGAAATGATGTGCGGAAGGTACTGTACAAAAATAGCTCATTTTATTTCGATTTGACAAAAAAAAAAAAAAAAAACGTGGAATCCAGTGCAAGACATAGTTAAACATTGGAGCCCGGTTTGAGGTAACAATCCTTTACATCATGTTCTCTGAAACTAATCAAAGAACTTTAACTAAATGTATAGAGGGAACTTCGCAAAAATTATTCATTTATAAGGATCAGACAAAACACGGGTGCTAATGGAGATCATAGCTAAACATTCGACCCCATTGGCATAGAAGCATTTTGTCAGGTGAGCGATACAGGCTCAGTCTCTGAGCTTTTAGTTTTCTTAACTGTCGACCTGGAACCGTATTAATAAATATGATCACAAGTAAACACGGGTTCAAAGGTGTAATAAATACTTTTGAAAGAGTCTTTTCTTTTATTTTAAGTATACAGAAAACAAGGTTCTTTACAGAGCAAACCGAAAATCAGAATATCTTTTATGAGTGCAAGAAATGTCATCTTTCCCTGGGAAAATGAGAGAACAAGACAAAGATTTTCCTACATTGGAGAAACATATACCGATCTTAAATTTCTATCAAATATAAGTACTTTTTTCTTTCGTAAATTGTTATTTTGACATGTTTATATAATCGATAAGCAAAAACCTTGTCCAGTTTAACATATTTTTCTCCTTGACGTCATTTTCGTTGTAATTCCTTGCCTTGGGGCTTTTTACGAGGGGTTGGTTCTGAACGCTGAATACTGTGAAAGCACTTTTATCACCCCGAGCTATAGGGTCAAAATACCGACAAAAGGGGAAACGCGTGCTATTTAAGCCAAAAGGCGCTATTTCGATTCACTAGCAGATATGTAAATATCTTGTTTGCCCATGTTGATCTTATTGTTAACAGGCTTAACATAATTTTGTTAAGATAGTATACGATATTAATTTTGTTTTCAAGATAATTAATTTCAAGTTCAAGGATTATCAAGACGTGTGAAGAAAGTAAAGATCAAGTAAGATCCACTAGTTCATTGCGTTCAAGAACAATTAAGTACAGTCAGGTTTGCTAAGATCAAACAAGATTTGATCTTGTTTGATCATTACAAACTTAACATATCTAGATCGCCCTTTGAACACAGTAATATGGTTTAATCTTGATGAACTGAACAGGTTTTGATCGTCCTTGAGAACATTAACGTTGAAATACTACTGAATATCTTACACTATCTTAACAAATTTTTCTTAAGCCTGTTAAGATCTTGATAAGATGGAAATAGCCAAGTGCCAGTGATTTTCTTGTATAGCCTGTCTAAAACACTTTAAGTCCGAATCCATGGAAAAAATCGTTGTTTATTCATGGCTGCTACAATATCATCATACGTAAATATAAAGTAAGTGAGAACCGAACCGTCAATCAAAAGAACAAACAATCCATGGACAATAGCAACATCGGAAACACTAAGCAACAAGGACACCACTTAAGTACGGGACAAAAAAGAAAAAGAAGACACACATACAGATGAACCACACGGACCCAATAAAAACCATGGGTGAGATCAGGTGCACTGGTAGAGTAAGTATCACCTGTTTTTAATAAGACACCCGCCGTGTTGAACATGTCAAATCTGGTAGTAAAGTCAAATCCGATAGAGAAAAAACAAACTTTAGTTGCAGCGGGAAAGATCTGTTGTCATCTGGGAAACAGATATCCCATAGCGATCAACAAAGTTAGAAATAAATAGATTTCTACATTTTGATTTCTAGTTTCAATTTTGTATTGGTTATAGCTTTTATATCCTTTATTTATTCATGTAAACATAGAAATATTTTTTTACAAAAAATATCAAATTTAAGAATTTCCACATATTAATCATCAAAGTGCATTGCGTTTTATCGCATACTGTTTTCACTGAAAAGATCAAAATAAGTTCATTTCAGTTGTAAGGAATAATTGCTTATTGTATTTCAAACTAAATAAATGATAAAAAAGAAGTATCAACTGGATATTTGAGGCATTTATTTCGAAATTAATTTCCACTATGGCCATACAGTTCATTAAAATTATTGCAATTGGAGATAACATATGTGTTATAGTCTCATGTTCATTAACTCTATATTTTTTCGTAAAATATTTCGTCGCATGCAACTCTAGAATCCTACTGAGAGAGAGATTTCAATAATATGTCATCTTATTTCTACCATTAATAGAACTTTCTGTGTGTTTTGAAATATTTAAAGGATTTCATTATCTTTCAAATTTAAAGGATTTCATTATCTTTCAAAACTTTGATCGCTTGTCACTCAAAAAGGAAACCAGCAAACGTTCATTCGGTTTCTATAAAATTACCTAATATTCCGTTAATAAAAAACTTTTATCTGTAAACTTATTTATTTTAAAATTTCCATCGATCTGTCCTACTCTTATCAAAGGTAACGGTATAAGTTTCTATATATTCAGAATTAACAACGGGAGTCTCTTTTTCAAACGTATATTTTTTGTTCTGACTTTCGATAGCAGACTCGATTCTGAACAATTTTTTGGTACTAATTTTAAACTTTGTATCGAGTGTCATGTTGTCAAAATGCTCATTTGTTGTTAATTGTTTATGCATTCGTTTGGATGCAGATTTAATGCATTCGTTAAGATATTATTGAAGGCCGTATTGTTCTGCCTCTAGAATGTTTTCTATAATGTTATTTATTGTTAGATTAGAGCGTGCTTTCTCATGTTTCTCTTTTACTTCCTTTGCTAGTGGAAGTGTTTCTCGAGCTGTAGTTTCTGAAAAATAGAATTATATATATATATATATATATATATATATAGAGAGAGAGAGAGAGAGAGAGAGAGAGAGAGAGAGAGAGAGAGACAACATAATAAACAAAGTGAATGACACAAATAAAATAACTGTTATTTTATTTGTGTCATTCACTTTGTTTATTATGTTGTCTATAATCAGGTCACAGAGTGTGTATCCTTCGCATCTGGCACAGCGGGATTTTCGGTGTAATGTCTATAAATTCAGTCAACGTGGAAT